>BMAV01021703.1:125598-227422 GCA_019973955.1 Trichonephila inaurata madagascariensis
TTCAAAGTTATTCCACAGGTTATAATTCATATGAATTAATTTGCAAGTTTATTTTATGTGCTTTAAATTACCATAGTAAATTATCATTAAAATTTTTTAAAAAAGTCTTTTTTAATAAATGGTACTCTAAAAAAATCAGTTGATGCCCTGATATCAGTAAATTTTACTATAAGGCTTCATAATATCATCATATTTTTTTCATATATTTGAGTTACAACAAATGTGCCAATTAAAAGTTAAGGATCTCTTAATGTTAGATTTCGGAAGATATCGTTTTTCCCAAATAAAAAATCCCCGATGGTTAAGCTTTTGACCACAGAGATTTTCCTTTCTTGGAACAAGAACCCCATTAATATGTATTAAAAAAGAAACTGATATCAAATTCTCCTTTTTCTTGGGGCAACTAATAAAGAAGTTTAAATCTCCTGGACATGCAAGTCAAGTGTTCCGAAATACAATGAGGTGTTTCTATGCCTAAAAGCCAAAAAAGGCTTCTTGAAAATCTACTATATTACGATATTGTACAAAACTCTTAAAAACTATTTAATTAACTTAATCATTATTTAGTAGTATAATAAATCAGTTTATTAAAGCTTATAATTTTTTTTTATAAAATATGAATAAACAATGATTAAAGTTAAAATTTCTATATATATATATATATATAAGAGCAGTTATTTATTGACTTTATATCTACCGTATTACACTACAATACTTCTAGGGATCATATAAAAATTTATAAACGGAAATGTGTAGTTAAATTTCAAAGGAAAAAAAAGAATCTCTTTAAAAGATATTTACTTGGTTGTAGGGAGGCTTCTCTAAAATATTAACTTAATACGAATTATGGTAAGGAGCATATTACTTTAAAAGTATTTTATAGTAGGATGAAGTGGACGGGAAAAAATGTAGTCTTTCTACAACAACTACAATTGTTATATTATATGATACATTTACTTTGGAACTTGGAATTCAGTGTTTAAAATTTAATAAAATTCAATAAATTCTAAAATCTCCTTAGTAAAATTCTTGTTAATCAAGGAGATTCTAGAAACTAAGTACTTTTGGTTTTCTCTTTGTATACATACATACTTTGCTTTATTAATTTCAATTTAATCAATTAAAATTGATATTTCTTTTTTTTTTAATATTTTTTTCGTATACGTATTATTTTTGACACGTTTAAATTTTCAAGGGTACAAGTCTTCTAAAAGACCATACTAATGAACTGTTGTTAGAATATATTAAGTTATTAATTAAAGTTTGATTTTATGTTACATTTATTTCTGGGGAAAATTATTTCTTGTTAAGTACTTTATAGATTTCAAAGAGTGGTTAGAATAGTTCAATTATAGCTAGGTAATATCTATGCCTGTAAAGATTATATATTTTATGAGTCTACTATATATTTAAAAAAAGCTAAAAGTAAATGGAACGTTATTTAAAAGATTTGCCATTTCTTTATTTTTGCCTAAAATGTGGGGAATAAAAAGTGAAATGCTGAAAAAGGGTCCATTAAGTATAAGGTGATTATGGTGTGGCCCATATTAAATATATAGGGCTCGTGATATATTTGGTATATGCTCCAGAAATATAAAAACAATAACTAAATTTTAAATTTCATAAAAGTAAATTTAGGTATTGTTGATAATTATTCCTATCTAATTCAATTGTTTTAATTCTTTAATAAATAAAAAACCCTTGTTATAAAATTGAATATTCTAATGCATTGTTGGAAAGGAATTACATCTTCAACAAACACATTTCTACTTCAAAAGCAGAATAAAACGTCAAATCCCAAGCATTCCTGATATTTAAACTTTAATAGCAATTTATCATCAATCTTTTTCTGTAAGTTTACTTTTTTTCTATTCTAATATTCTCTTAAATCAAAGCGATTATCAGGAATTATAACAAACTCTGCACTTTTACTTGAATTGGGTGTCATTATCTGAACTGAAACTAGAATACTTGAGAATTATTCAAATAATTAAAGTAAAATTCGGAAAAATTTCATTAAACTCAAAAAGTTTGTTTTTAAAACTACTTTTTTTTTTAAAAAGACATAAAATTAAAAAACTTTTCTTAAAAATTTTAATTTTGATACACATTTTTGATTAGAAGTATTATAATTAATTACACCGAAAGTTTTAAATTCAGTTTATTAGAAAAAATAAATCTTTAGCGTTTAAAAAAAATTTAGAAATCACTCACAAAAGTTTATAATTTGTTTATTTTTATGCGCAATTACAACAAAATCTGCACTCTAAAATACCATGACATTTTTATAAATCTTTTTTCCCCACATTTTTCGTATTACCCTTACTAATATGCTTATGTTGTTATTATGAATCAAAAAGTAAAGAAATAATACAACATTGGAATAAAAGAAACACAATAAATGCATCAGAAGCTAATGGAAGAAAAAGTTAAATAATATATTTGATGAGAATCATCATGAAGGAATCATCAGAATTAAATTTAATTTAATGCACAAACGAGACTTGTATTAGTACAAATAAATGACGGGATTTTCAAAGCAAAAAAATAATATTAAGTGTCAGAAATCAGTATTTGGTGTAACCAACACGCGCTGCAATAAGTGCTGCTATACGACATTGCATGGAGTCAAACAGATTTTGAATGTTTGCTTGTGGAAGAGAATTCCATATTGCTTGCATGTGCAACAAAAGTTCGTCTTTTGAAGCTGCAGGACGGGAATCACGAGCGAGACGCCGATCAACCAAATCCCACACATGCTCAATTGGCAACATATCCGAAGAATAAGCAGGCCAAGGAGGAAGTTGCATGTGTTGGGCTGAACAGAAGCCTCAAACAGTCTTTTCAACATGTAGGCGTGCATTATCCTGCTGAAAGATAGCTCCAGGGATATCATGAAGGAAGGGAACGGCTTCGGGCTGTAGCTCTTCACGGATGTACCTGTTGCCATTGAGATAAACCTCAATTCATAGAAAATTTGTTCTTCCATGATACGAAATCGCACCTCAAACCATAACTCCGGGTGTTAGGCCAATATGTCGTTCGATAATGCAGTCTTGAAGGCAGCGTTCACCAGCATAGCGTCTAACACGAATGCGGCCATCATGGTCCCACAAATTGAAGCGTGATTCATCTGAAAAGACAACTTGGTGCCAATCAGCTGGTCAAGCCCTTTGCTCATGAGCCTATTGCAGACGCAGCCGTCGATGGTTTACCGTGAGGGGGATCCTGTATAAAGGTGCCCTTGCCCGCAATCCACGGTGAGGCAGACATCGACGAATTGACGAAGCCGACATTAGTACACCTGTAGCAATAGACCACCGTGCTGTCAACTGCCTGGAGAAAGCTGTATAGTCATTAACTGTCATGCGGAGCAGGTGTCGATCGTCGCGCGCTGGTGTCACCTTCCGTCACCCAATGCCAGTTTCTCGAGTTGTTCGGTGCTCGTCGGTCTGCAGCTTCCAAACTCGCATCACTGTGGAACTGTTCCGCTGCACATGAGCTCCTATTGCGCGATAGGAAAATCCTCCTTCTCGGAGACCGATAATACTCCCCCATTCAAACTCATTAAATTGTTGGAATTTCCCCTTATTTCGTCGTGGAGGCATATTTAAGTCTCACTAAACGTTCACCACCAGCAAATAATCATTAACTATTGTCAACGTCCCAAAAAAGCCCTCTATTTATACCCTTTCATCATCAATTCAGAGGACGTTGCGCACGCCACGCATGCGAGGAGGCTCTGAAACTTTACTATTTTACGTTATATCCTATAATTGATATTTGCTGAAAAGTTCATTTAATTATGATGATTTCTTCGTGGTGTTGCATTTTTTTTTACAAGTAGCAGTACACTCAAGAAGGAATTAACCAACAAGCAATAAATTCAAAAAGAAAAATTAATTGGAAAATGTAGAAATAATCGTGTGAAAATATTATTTTTTGTGGTAGAACAGGTTTCGGCATCCTCGTAAATAGTTTGCTAATATAATACATGATACCGCACACAGTAGTGGAAATGAGGCTACTCAAATGGAATGAGACATGGCAAACCTCTCCTCTCAGAAATATCCTATTTAACTCCCAAAGATATAAATTGTGGATATTAATTTTAACTTCATCGTGAAGTTAACACAAAGTTTTAAAATATTATTTTATTTACTGTGGCTAAATTCAAAAGCTTTTTAAAGATGATTTCGAATGATTAAATATTTCGCTCCAATGCGTATGTTGTAAGGCTTTTATAAGGTAGCGTCTTGTAATTTTCTTCAATTACTTTAAATTCTTCGATTGCCGCATGGACTGTGAAATAACTGCGTAAATAATCAAATTTCTAAATTTTGGAAATATTTTCGAGATAGTGTATAGAAAATTTTTAAAAGTTTTCCAAAAATGTTGGCACTGAATATTCTGACCAATGTATTTAAAAAATGAAGGTTTAAGTAACTGCACAATTTTTTTTTCAAAAACAGGTGGTGGATAGGGTATTGATATTTGCCCTAAATTATTCCCCCCGCCCTGTCTCCCAGTATTACCGTAGAAAACTTTTTTACTCTCATTTTTTTTCCCTTAATTTCCTAAGCACACCAGAAAGTCTTAATGATATCCTTTCCTGAAACATGTGTATGGAAGACACTTCCATATCATGAGATTCCGATTTTATGAATAATTCTATTAATTAATCTATCTCATACAATTGTTCAGATTTAATATTTAATTGATCAATATACACTTCAAGAATTTCAAAATCAATGTCAACTTTTTTTACACAGTCATCAATTTAGTTAACTCTGACTTAATACCGGATCTCCGCAATATTGCTCTATAAAAAATTCTTTGCTTTTCAAATTAATAAATTTCTTTTTAATGTATTTTCAAAAAAAAAAAATTGCTTGCTTTGAATAGCTTCATTTTGAACAGAAATATTGCTGAATTAATCCACAAATATCTTGAATGCATCACCAACTTTATTCAATGGTTGGTCGTTATCATTTGCTTTCTCTAGTACCAAAATTAATTCTATATTTTGAAGACAACACTAACGAGCCTTAGAACCAAAATACCAACGAAGTTTGGAAAAAAAGGGAAATTCAAATATTAGCTTCGCATCTAAAGACAAGTGAAAAAACGAAGCTTTACCATTCGATGAGAAATATACTACTAAATTGCAAGACTTCACCTTCGAAATAGTGGCCGTGGTAGCCGAGTAGTATTGATATCGGATCGTGGCTTGCCTTGTCACGAGTTTGAGCCCAGTACCACTAAAGACCCGCCGTGTAGGGCAACGATGCACGTTAAATCTGTCGAGAGCTGAAACGTCCTTTCGTTTATGTGGTGTGGTAGTCACGAGAGGGGGTCCAGCTCAGGTTTCATCCACGTCACTTGACCATGGTTCAAAATGACGTGGTCCGTCGCCAAAAGCCCTCGTGTAGCTGAACAGTGAGGAGTTAATATTAAATCAATCAATCACCTTCGAAATAAAAATTAATTCTGCTGAAAAAAACCCAGCTCAGAACATTATTTGCATCAGTGCTTTCATCAAGACCAAAGCAAATGCAAGAGTTCCTTGTAAACCAAAATTCTTTGTAGTTACATTTTCTATACCGTCTGAGATTTTCTTCTTCCTATAGCTCACGTAGAAGTCGGTATTTCTTGAATTAGGGATGATATCGTTATAACAAATTGGTAATTTTCAGAGTAATATTTCTCTTTTTAAAAATATGTCCTTTATATATCGCCAACTGTGAAAGGTTTTCCTTTGGCACCTACATATTGAGAAGTTGCGTCAGCACATTCCGTCGTTTTAGATTTAATTCGAATCGTTTGATAATTGTTACTTGTTTCTCAATTATTCTCCTTTTTCCACATCTTTTGTGGATCATCTTTTATTTTACTCATCTTCCAGCAGATGGCATCACATTATGGACACTTTCTGTGTCAACGCCTTCTCTTTTCGTTCGCTGTTCAGCAACACTCCCTCCTGTCATCACTGCACGATTCAGCAGTGTTTGTCCTTCCCCTTTATTTTAACATCATGTACCACGAGCACCACGGCATTAATTGCTTTTATTCTCCATTTTATCTTTTTATCTTCCAAATTCTGTGTCTACTTTCTGATTTCGTTCCGCAAAAGAAAGGACGAATTAGAGAAAAGCACAGATTTCTGCCACCTCCCTCCGGAATGGTGCCTCATTAAATATGTTCCATACTTGCCAATTGAATTGTTTCTCGCTCTCTCACCTGTAGTATGTCCTCAGCTACAGGTGAGAAGCTTTCTTTTAGAACGGCTCTGAGCTGTTGTTAATAATTTTGATAGCATCTTTTAAATTTTATGGAACTTTCAATTAATTATTCTCTTTTTTCTTATTAATTATGATGAGAGGGTAATACCGTTTTTTGGTAAGGTACCTCGTATTTTGAAGCCGTGGAATGTGTTACTTGTTTCTTACGTCAAATTACAGCTCTTTTTACAACTTCAATTTTTCATCAGAAATCCTAAATGCGGACAATCTAATTTACATACACCAGGATATTTTTGTTGTGCGAAACCACATGCATTCGTCCAAGAGTCTTATAAACCGTGAACATCACACTTTCTTTTTTTAGTGGCATTTTGATTAAATGTATAGGGATATGAACTATCACAATAATTAGGCAAATAAAAGGTTTCATGATGTAACTTAGAGAATCAAAAAGTAAAAATTAACCTATAGCACACGACGTGCATCAAATTGAATTCTACTTTCGACTAGAAACATACTAGTATGTTAGTACGACTTACCGAACAAAAGGAGACAAATGAGTGAGAAGCAAAGATGGACCGCGACCTTAAGTTACATCTAAAGGCATGCATACATTAACTTAGAAATAAAGTTCGGGTTGTTCAGAAGCATTGTGAGAGGTTGTTACCTCTCACTTGGGCACTTAGGTATGTGGGAGATAGGGAAGAAACACTCGACATGATCCAATCAAACTATTTATTTATCACACAATGAAAAGACGCAATTCCAATTAATAAGAATAAGAGAATTTTTCTATGCTAACCGCGAAAGTGGAACAACAGTGGTAATACGCACATGATTAGGAGACTATCAAACTTGATCCTTACTTTATAAAAGATCTAACCTGTCATTCGATTTAATCTAATATCAATTTAATCTCAGTGAACTATCGTCACTTTAAAGCTTCCTCCTAATGAATCTCTTAATGACAATAATTTCTTTAATAACAGTCACACCTGGTTTCTGGCTTATTTCCTCTCCTACTCTCTATTCAAGCTAGAAAACTTCGACTATATATATTAAGTTAATTTGAATATTATGATTTTCTTTTTCCGAAGGGTTGGTTGTGAATATAACGGAAACTAATAGCCCAAAGATTTCCCAAGAGGATTAGTTGAAGGATCGTGGATAGATCTGTCACAACATCAATCTGAAGAAACTGCAATTTTATAATAAAAATTCACCTCATTACATGCATGTTCATGCCTGTATATACGGACGGGTCGAATACAAAGGACATGTGTGCTAATGTGTTTTTATTAATGATACCATTCTGAATTTCATCCTACATAATTCCTTGTCTGTCTTTAGTGCTGAAGTATCTTCCCTTCTTGTGGCACTGCAACGCATCTTAGTTTCTGACCACCGTCATTTTTGTATGTACACTGACAGCATGAGGGCCTTAGAATCTTTTAACTCCTGTACAGACCGTAGACACCCCACTATGATGGAGATATTTCTACTTCTACATAAATTAGAAAACTTTTTGATATCAATTTTTGCTCGGACATATGGGTATACCTGGTAACTAACAGGCAGTTAACACTGCAAGATCCATGTTTGAACATATGCAGAAGTCTGTCTGTTACCAGGATTTCAATGTTTCTATAATACGCTCTATTCACCCTGCAAGGCAAGAGACTTGGTATCCAGCTAGTCATTAACAATCTACATCGAATTCATCCTTACATTACTCATTGCAGAGGTACCTTTACGCAAACCTGATGTTCACTTCACTCGACTTCGTATCGGGCACACACATCTAACGCATAAACATTTATTGTTAGACCACCTGTATGTACCTTTTACCAATATGACCTCTCCGATTTACCTATGTTATTTGAATGTCCTCATTATTCATTCAAAAGAAATACCTTTTTTAAAACAAATCTTTTAATTTTGATTGATTTGGTTGGGGAAAATCCCCATCCAAATGTATTTGCATTTTTTCGATCAATTGGTATTTTACATCAAATATAATTTAATTTTATAGATTTTATTATATTACCTGATTTTTTTTATGTATGATATTCTTAATTGACCGTAAGAACGTATTTATTGAATTATACATTTTAAACATTATCTGACTTCATCACATTACCTTTAATTTAGAATTAGTTTTCAAAAACCTAGTACCTTTTAAATCATTGTTTGGCGCAGCTTAGCCAAAATTTGGCTTTTGTGCCATAAAACGAATCAAATAATCAATACCTCATCAGAAATATGATAACCGTTACTTGCTCTGTTTTTAAACATTATGTTTTTCTCTTTTTATTTTAAGATTTTTTTGTGTTCCTCTTTCCCTCAGATTGTCCAGAAAACCATTACATTACTTTCAGCATTTTCAGCAATTTCTCACGTTCTGTCCCCCAGTTTTGAAACATTTTCTTCCAAGACGACAAAGTACAAACCATCCCTTGGGAATAAAAGAAGTACCAAGACTAGAATTATTTTTAAATCTCCGAATATCCATGCTACTATCAAGCACTTTAAATCTCATATTATTTATTATATTCATTTAAATCCATTATGACATTAACAATGACCTGTGTTTCTTCATATAATGTGAAAAATTCTCATTTAAATTATGAGATTTCCTTTGTTTGGCATATGACTTCTTAAAATCAACACTGAATTAGAGTTCTCGACTTTTTCTTGACTTTTAAAAATATTGAAGAAAATTAGAAAAATCAAAGTTGTAAAACCAATACGAATTAAACGAAGAAGAAATTTAGAAATAAATAAAAAGGAATTTTGAAAGAGGAAAAAAAATTGAAATATTCAATAAAGAAGAAAATTTTAGGAAAAATTCAATGAAAGACAAAAAGCTTGCCATGACCTTTTTTCGATTGCTTAAATATACGGGCTGTTTCCAATAATTTGGAATATCTTTTTTTCAGGTATCATCTATTAAATTTGAAAGATCTCCTAAATTATGTCTGTCTAAAGTGCGATCCGAAAGCCTTTAAAATGCTGCCCAAACGCAAATTATGAAAATATTTAAATTCATACATTTTTATTAAAAAACTAGCTGATATACCCGTTCTTCTCACGGGTGAATTGAAAAATTAAACAATACAGACTGAAGGATAAAGTTTTTAATGAGTTAATTTTACGGGAATTGTAAAGTAAACGAAAAAAAAAGCTTTTTGCATATCTCAGCTAAATAAAAAACCATGTTTGCTTAATTTTAAGTCTGAAGATATAACAGCTGATAAAAAAGATTTTTTTAAAATTTATAACGCCGTAACTCTCCTGTGGGTCGATTTTTGAAAACACCTTCCTTCTGCTCAGCAAAAATAACACATTGTTACAAATTTTATGTAACAAACTCTTAAAATAGTGTAAATAATTTGTATCTGAATGTGTGTAATACGTTAATATTAAATCTCTACATACAATATTGAATTTATTGAACAATCTCTCTATATACAATATTCAATTAAAGGAACACAAAAAAAATCTCTCTATATACAATATTAAATTTACTGAACTATCTCTCTATATACAATAGTCAGTTTAAAACAGGTCTAAAAAACAGTAGGGTGGTGAAACGAATCTGCAAGCAGGGGCGGAGATGCGTGAACTTTTGATACTGTCGATGGGGTGAGGGCTGGATGAAGCGAAACCGCAAGCAAGGGATGAGAGGGATGCATGACCTTTGACACTGTTGATATAAATAAATGATCCCTTTTTGAAACGGATATTGTTCACCATTTCATTGGTTTTAATTTTAATTTCGCGGAACCCTAATTTTTTTCTATAATAAAAGTAGCCTAAGTTATTCCTTATAACATAAGCTATCTGTCATTGATAGTTTCGTCAAAATTGATCCAGCCATTTCAGAGATTAGCCGGAACAAACAGATAAACAGACAGACAAAAATTTTAAAAATTGATTTTTCATATAAGTACCTTATATACTTTTAAATTCATTTAGTAAAAAGCTGTTAATTTCAAATTACAAAGAGACACTTCATTTTTATTTATATATATAGATAAGAGTTTGCAATAATTTTCATATGTAAGCGATTCATTGACAATTATTTTGAAATAAAAACCATTCACTTTTAAACGAGCAAAAGGACGTAATCATAGAAAATTTCCGAAATTTCATAAGGTAATGGGCACTGAATTTGAACATCTTGAAAATGGATTAAGAATTGCAACTCCGTCTATTGAATCCGAGATCGATTTGCTTGTTCAACAAAAGCAAATTCATCCGTCTCATTAATTTGAATTTTTCAATGTTTATGAAATCCAAACTAAATAAAACGAAACTTTTACAAAGTTAAGACAAATATGCACCTATGCATATCTACTTCAAATTTTTTAAAAAAATATATAGTAAAAAGAAGTTAATTTATTTTAATAATTTATTTTAATGAAATTTGTCAGAAATTCGACCATCGTTAAAAAAATTGATTTTAAAAGCACCCGACATTATGTCTATTTTAAGATAAAAAATTGCTCTTTACTTCCGAAGAATAAATATCACTTAAAAAGTTCACCAAGAATAGCTTACAGATTCGTAGTTAACAGATCATTAATTAGGAAAACTGTAAAATGTCCACTAAAAAATGTGGCTGGTCTTGAAACTTAAATTAAAAAGAAAGGACAACGAAACTTACGCAAGTGTTCACCATTTTAACGTCAACATAACCTGAGAATTTTGTCGACATAACATGCCACGTCGCTTTATAACGTAAAATAAAAAAATAGATTTAAAAATTATTTCGTTTCATGTTTCACAAATCCAGTAACCATGCTACTTCTCTGATTTCTTAAGAAAGGTTACCATCTTATTCAATATATTTTAAATTAATGGGGTTTCTCTCGTGGCCCGCTCAAGGTATTTTAGTGGTCCTTTATTTAAATCCATGATGATTTCAGTAAAAATTGAGTTGTCTGCTAACTATCATAAAGAACACCCTTTTTTCTGTTATTCTTGATTTTTAAAACATCCTATTGATATGTCTGATATCCGTAAAATAACAAATTTTTCAAACATTTTCATTGTAATTGAAATAATTATAAATATAAAAATTGATTATGCATAAAATCTCAGAAGTTTTTAGAAGAAAAGTTGATTTTTTATCTTTAATAAGCAAAGTATTTTAATTCGACTTCCATATTGAACGTTTTTGAAACCGATATATTTATACAGATCTGTAACATATTCTGTTCCTTTTGAATCATTTGTACTGATGTGAAACAAACCTCCTTTTCTTATTAAAGTGTTTTATCTACATTATTTTTTTTCACAGATGAGTGTTCCGGATCATTTTAAATTTATTGACGTATCCCGCGGATCATTATGTATTCATTGATATTTCCCACCAAAATTAAAGGTTAAAGGCCCCCTACTTTAAAGTAATTTTGATTTAAACATGATACTTTGTGCCTTTCGTTTTAAGAGGGGCTTAATTTTTACCTGTACAACAATAAGAAACTATGCATTGTTGATAAACTGATCCAACAAATCAAACATTGTTTCAATTTTGAAAAAAATGTTTCTTGTTTATCTAATATTGATTATTTAAGCAACAGTTTAATAGTTTTATTGTGTAACACAGAAATTATGTTCATTGTTGAAATGCGTTCTTTTTTGTTCCATTTCAAAAAGACAGCATCACAACTTCAAGAATTCAAGCTCAATACTCGCTAATTCCCAAGAAGCATTTCAGAACATTTGCTGTAAGTATTTTTTCAATTTATTTCTTCTTTATCCATTAAAATGAGAAATCTATTTATGAAATTTACGCACAATAGATTAACATTCTTTTACATTATCCCTCTTGTCGAAACGAAATTTTTCCTTTAGTTTTCCTATTATTAGATAATTAATTCATTTATATAAATTATGATTTTCCGATCGTGGTATAAATTCCGAAATATATACCTAAATATCTTTTATAATTAGAAAGGAATTTAAATATTTTTAAATGGATCAGCAGAAAACCATTCATTTCGTATATGTATAGTTTATATTTGTATAGATTAATTTTAGTTTATATTTACTTCCCCAAAATTAAAATTACTCAATACAATTATAAAATTCGAATGTTCAGAACGCGCTGTTATGTATGAGTGTATGTGAAAATAAAATCTTTTCAGCATTTAAAACTTACTGTTTTTTCCAGAAAGTGTATGTTTAGAAATTATATATATAATTGAGTTTCAGACACACAAGTAAATTATAATTATATATAATATTCACTCATAGAAAGGGTTCGTAGATTTGTTTTACAAACTTGTTTCATGGAAGTTACATGCGCTTTTAATTTCATTTTCAGTAAAGGAAATCACCATTGAGCTCAATAGCGAAAGTTTAGTTTCACATCAAGCACTCTCAATAGTATAACACCACACTCACATCCAGCTGAATAGCGAAACTTTTCACTCACAGCAAGATCAACAGCGAAACTTTCTTATCACACCAAGACCAATAAAGAAAGTTTCTAAGTACATAACGCATACAACAGAGAATTTATATTCAGTAAGTATTCGAAATTTTTAATACACTCATTTTTATCCTTAAAACCCAGGAACTAGTTCTTGATCATTTGTCTGCAAAAAAATTATGAAACATTATCTATCATCCTCTAGCCTAATTTATTTCCGTTAGCTAAATCATCATCTAATATTTAACTTTAAAAAAAACAATAATATTTTTACTATCAATTACAGATCTTATTTTAAAAAAGCACAATTCAGTATGTGTTTCTTTTATTTTTTAATAATATTTAAAATAATTTTATACAATATAATCCCTTCAGCAATAAGAACAAAAACAATGAAAACTTTAGTCGGATGTGTATATTTCATTTTTTCAAAGCTTTCCATTTTTTAAAAAAAACTCCTTTTTAATGAATGTTAATTTCCGGAATTAACAAATTATTTCTTTCGTATTTTTTTGCCCTAAAAATTTTTAATACTCAAACACACACATATACAGGGAGCATAATACACATAACCTATGAAAACCTCAAAAGGAGGAGGGGAGATTAAGAATCATTATATGCTATTTATATATATTAAACGTAGTTACGTTAAAATATATATATATATGCATGAGCGTTTATTCTGATATTTATTTAATAATTTGCTTAGTAACGTTATCATATTTGTACATATCAATAGCAAATATTTCAAATGTTGTTTAAATATTTTCTGTATGATTATATAAAAAGCTTTCAAACAGTATTTTAAAATTTACAAACACTTCAGATGTTGAAAGATCAATTTGGTACGTTTTAGGGTAAAATTGCATTAAGTTAAGGTTACTTTTTTGTAGTAATAAATTTTGATTATGTTTTTTACATTTTTTTTTCATTTTCTGGTGCTATTGATCTCCAAGTATTTACATACGCGTAATAAGAACGTCTTCGTCTTTAACGAGAGATAAGAATGCAAATTTAATCAAATCATGAAGAAAAATAAATGGTGGTTTCTTATAAATTATATACAAAAGCACCTCCGCAATTTTTAATTTTTCGGATTATTCTTATGTGAAGTTAGTGAATAGGCAATATTTGGAAACTCACATGAAAGAAATTAGATGGTATGTAAGCAGGCGATCACAAAAAATAATACTCTCTTCCAAAAGTTTAGCACGGAGAGGAAAATGCTAATTTCCGGAAGCCAATCAGAATTGAAGAGGATGCCATTCGCTGCAGAGGCAAATATGTTAGGTAACAGCCAATCGTGCTTTCATGTCAAGAAATATGCAAAAAGGGCAGTCTTATAAGATGCCAGCTTTATGAAGGGTTACAGAAGTTGATTGTAAGTACTGATAGAAGGTGTTTAAAACTTTCGTACAATTTGTTTTCAAGACATACGTGTTTCTATGACTTCCAGAAAACGAATGGAAGATTCTGAGCGCTGGCTTGCTGTGGGGCGCATTGAAGCAAGACAATCGATCACAGATGTTGCTCTTTTCATCGGTGTTCATCATTCTGTTTTTTTCTGTCCATCATCTGTTTCTGCACGTTTATGGAAACAATTCCAAACCACACAAACAGTTGTCCGAAGGCCCGTAGGCGGTCGCTCAAGGGTTAAAACCCCCTCGGAAGATCGATATATTGTTATTGTAGCCACGCGGAATCGCAGAGCGACATCCACACGTGTATATATATGGTTACAGCGTCTATTGGTAAGGCTATACCTGCAGCTACTGTAAGCCGAAGATTACATATGAATGGACTGTATGCCCGGTACCTCGCGTTTGTGTTCCTCATCCGTCCAATCAAGAGGGGGACGATTAAAAGTGGTACCGGGGAAAATGGCAATTGGGCTGTGTCTGACTGGGGCAATGTCATGTTTACTGATGGGGTAAAAATTTGTCGGAGCCAGATGACAAGCGTATAAGAATATGTCATAAACAAGGAACACGCAATCAGTCCCAAAAATCCTGAACATCACCATTCCGAGGCGGAAGCCTTAGAGTGGGCAGGATTTATTAGATACCGCCCAACGACCTGCGCATCTCTAAACGGGGTTCCGTGGCGGTCCGGTATCGAGATGGAGTCCCTAGAACACATTTGGAGATTGTACGCTGCAGCAGTTGGCCTACTTTTGTTTTAATGGAGTAACGCACGTCCCCATAGACTGACATCTTCGATGACTACCTGGAGAGTGAAGGATTGCTGTAAATTTTGGGCATATTGCCGCCTGAATCTCATTGACCACCCTTTTTAAAACATGGTCAGAAGGTGTAACTTTGCATACAGATGAGGAATCACATACCCTATTAATGTCCTTTTTTATTTTATTTGTATATTTAAAATGGAACTCAAGCTAATAAGAGTAGGGTCATATTTAATTTTTTCATTTCTGTAAGTGTTTGTAAATTTGATCTTGTAGTTCTCTTGAAAAATTCTAACTTTAAATTTATTATATTTTTAACTTTCCGGATCCAATATCTGAACACAACCAATACCATACTATGATTTTTCAACTCAAAATATATTCTTTCAACAATTATTTTTAAGTAAGTATTCAGTATATTTTTTCCCAAAAATCTCAGGGTTAAGAAAGATTTTAACTATATATATTTTAAAAGAGTTATGTTAGGTTTTGGTAATAATCAGATTTAGTCTGATCTTTACCTAATAATTTGCTTAGCAACGTAATCATATTTGTTCAAATCAATAGCAAATATTTCAAACTTTGTTTAAGTATTTTCGTATGACTATGAAAGCATTTTTAACAGTATTTGAAAGCTTGAAACGCTTCAGATGCTGAAAGATGAATTTAGACCGTTTGGGGGTATAATTTCAATAAGTTAATTATTAGTAATATTACATTTTGATTATAATTTAATTTTTTTTTTCATTTTCTCGTGCTATCGATCTCCAAGTATTTACACAAGCAAGTTAAATACGTCTTTAATGAGAGATAAGAATGCGAATTTAAATCATCTAGAAGTGGGAGAGAATGGAGGTTTCCTTATAAATTATATACATCAGCACCTTCGCAAATTTTAATTTTTCGGATTATTCGTCTGTGAAGTTAGTGAATAGGTAATATTTGGAAATTCTCATGAAAGGAATTAGACATGTATATAATTATTAAAACAGGTATCACAAAAAAAAAATATTGACATAAAAGTTAGGTATTACACTCATGGACAAACAAATTAGCGCACCAAGAAGGATTCGTCAAAATGAAACGAAATTTTACATACGTAATGACTACTTTGATATAAATAAAGGATTAGAAAATTAAAGAAAAAGGACCATTTATTTCAGAGAAAAAGGCAAAAGAATGCCCTGTTGAACCCCCACTAGCGCGAATGCTCGATGCAATACGATCGGACATTGAGGCATACAAGTTCTGCATGATGTCTTGATACATTTCGTTCCATATTTGATGTAACCTTGCCTCTAGTTTGTTCAAACTCGTGGGATGTTCAACTCGCCTTCCAAAATGATCTCAGATATGCTCGATTGAGACAAATCTAGGGATTGGGCAGGCCACGGAAGGGTAGTAACAGTGCGGAGACAGTCTTATGACACCCTTCCCGTGTGAGGCCGAATATTGCCTTGTTGAAAAGGGCTCCTGGGAGCCGTTGCATGAGTGGCAACACATGTAGTTCCAGCATGTCATGGACATACCGCTGAGCTGTCATGGTGCCATGATCAATACTATTGTGACCGTGTATTGTAGGCAATGGCACCCATACCATCACACCAGCTGTGGGAGTGGTGTGTTGCTGTAAAGTAAAGAGAGAATTGAGGCGTTCACCACGGGGTCTACACACACGAACACGATTGTCATCACTGCAGAGATTGAATCTGGATTCGTCGCTAAAGGCAACTGGTTCCATTCCGCTGCCGTCCAGTTTCCTCGTGCGCCGCACCTCTCGTCGGACGGAGGCGTCTATGGGTGGGTGTCAAGGGCAGCGCAAGTAATGGGTGCTGCGATCCCAAATGTCCTTCATTCAGAAGCCTTCGTATGATTCAAGAAGACACAGGGCTCACTAGTGAAGGAGCTACCTGTGCCTGGATGGCGGCAGATGAAGCAGTTGGCTGGACGCGTTTATTTCTTACGATGTGGTGGTCTTCTCAACGACTAGTCTGTCGAGGGCGTCCTGAGCCTGGTCTTCATGTAAATGACATCTCTCGGATTCACCGTTGCCAATACCTTCTCACAACACAATCAGATCGGCCTAATTGACGAGCTAGTCGCCTAGATGACCAACCAGCTTCCATCATGCCGATGATCTCCCTTTCTCAAATTGTGACAGCTGCTTAAATTGTCTTCGAAAACGGCGTAAAGGCATTACCTGAGCTCTTACTTTGTAAACGATTCAGCCCACTCAAACAAGATTTGGTTACCTGTTTTATACTCCACGGAGAACGACGTTAAACGCCCTCTACCGGCTTTAAGTAATGCGCAAACACGCTGCATTTCCAATTATCTGCATATCTCCCTGATATGTACCTTCATGCCAAATTTCGTTACGATCCCTCAATTATTTTTAATGCTCTAATTTATTTTTGTTCATCAGTGTACATATGTATACAAGAGGATATTTTCTCCGATTTCATCTCTTTAAATTCATTACTTACTGTATCTTTCAGTTTTTTAATAATCCGTTTTCTTTTTCTTTCAGGATGACAAATACAAGTACAGTTTTCAGTTGGTTACTGCCGGCGTTGGTCCTATATAATTTTTGGCATGCCTTTACATACTTCAATATTCCATCATTTCTACATTTCATATCCCTACTATATTTACTACAAAAACTTGATAAACCTAAAAATTTACTGAAAAACACCATCCCTCCATAAAAATCAATAGCCATGAAAACAAACTCCACAACTCAAACCACAAATAACAAAATAAACACCTTCACGCAAACAATATCCATCCAACATGACAAAAAACTGAAACCTCTATCCTGCTCCAAAACAATAGTTCACAAACAAGAATACAAAATCGAAACACTAGCACACAAACCGAAAATGAAAAGGACCAGTCGCCGGCAATTGAAAACAAAAATAAGGAAGAAAACAATAACAGCAACCACTAATATAACTCGAAGTACAAACCTTGATGACTTCAACAGATATTTCGACCTGGAACAACTGTCTGTTCAGTCCTCCAGCCAATCATCGGACACGCAAAAGCCTAAAAAGAAAAAATCTGGCTGGAGGAAACTGAAAAAGACAGTTTCAAAATTTACCAAATCAGTCAAATAAAAAAAACAGAAACATCAATAGAACCTTAACATAAATTCTTAATTAAATTTTCAATAGTTTAAACAAGCAACGAATTCAGTAGAAATAAGACACTTAATTGAATCACTTTCAATCATGATGAGTGTTTGCCTTGAAAAAGGAGGCCAAAATCACTGACGTTGTCGGAGACACTGCGGGGCTCCCTCCTGGAAAAGCATCTGCTCTTCCATATTGCACGAGGGAAGGGAATGACAGAAAGAGGGTCCTTTTGGGTGGGAAGAGGAGAAAGGAGACACTGCTCGAAAGAACGATTTGAAAAGGAAAAGTGAAGGAATACTCAAACACACATCAAGAGAAGGAATGCAGGATGGAACGAAGAGTCAACAGTCAATTGCAAAATTCACTCTTGTCCCTCCGTTCCCCCCAACTTTCTTTTCTGGATGGGTGTTGGAGTGTTCCCTCACCCTCTCCCTCTCAACTCTTTCTCTCGAACTGCATCTCCCTCTCTTCTCTCCACCCCGTGATGACCCCTCTTCTGCCACTCCCTTCTCACGCGTCGTATGGAAGAGTAGAAGTCTTTCCAGCAAGGAATTCTACATTGTTTCCGGGAATGTCATTGATTTTGATTTCCTTAAACATGGCTAATACTCATCAGGATTGAAAATAAATTACCTTTCTGTTTTAAGATTTAATTAAGTGCCTTATTTCTATTGAGTTCGAAAATCTTCTTTCAAAACAAAAAAAACTTACCATATCCTAGCAATATACAATAGTAAATCCAACAATAATCAATCAATAGTTCAGTTTCAGGTCATCATGGTTTGTACTAAGAGAATTGAAATAATTAATAAAAATTTACCTACTTTGGATTTGTTTCAAAATTATTTTCAAAATTTTTAATTTATTTCAAGAAACCAGTTTATATTATTCGTCAGATTTGTATTTCTTTTTACACAATGTCAAATATCTTCAAATTTCAGATCAAATAAAATGCTCAATAGCCATTGTGTGTTGTTTCTGTTACTTTCTTCTTTTTTTTCATTTAAAATGGATGTTTATCAGTTATCCTAATATTAGTTCTAGCTCAACGAAAATGCTATCGAATATGCATTTCTCTCTTTCACATGGATATTTAAATCGTTAAGGAAGTAATAATAATAAAAATAAGATTTATAATAAGCATAACTTGTTGAGTAAAAGGGAATTAATGTCAAAATATAGATTTCTAATGAATCCAATACGAAAGAAAAGCGATTATTTATCTCCAACCTAGCCATTTTGTTTATTGATTTAAATGTGATGTTTTATTAAATAAGTTTAATACTAGACGTGAAGTACAACGCATACCGGTTTAAATGAAAGATTGTACTTTGATGGAAAGAACGGGAAAAAAATATTATGTATAGTTTTCCATAGTTTACAAATTTTTGCGGGATTTTATAAGATGATCGACAAACATGGTTTCATTCGATCATCTTAATAATAAAGGAGGCAATCATTTACATCTGGAATACAGTCAGTGCATTCTTAAGTAAATTATCTTATCTTGTTTAATGTGTTCTTGGAGTATATCAGTTTTGACTCTTTTCACATTATCAGACTGTATTGTTCCTGTTTCCCATGAGATGTCTGGAAAAATTGATGGGTAAAGTAAGAATTAAGAATTTAAATCATTGATTTATTTCGTTCACAGCTTTTGATTACAATATGTGTATTTGATTACTATTTATTCAGTCTATTGAATATTTCCAAATCTACAGAATATCCATTTTGGGAAGAAAGAGGCAACACAACCTTTCTGAGGAGTTTTTCAAAACTGACTGTCTCTCCACACTCCGGGGAGAGGATGCTGTCATCTCTTACACCTCAAATTATACTTAAGGTTTCGGCTCGCAGGTGTAGTAGCGTTTTTCTTGCACCCTTCGGTTGTCGATGATTTGTCAGATGAAAGGGCCCCACAATATTTTAGGGGTTAACGTGTAAATATGGACGGCGGAATGCAAACGACTTAAAGAAGACGATCTTTCAGCCACATGGTGGGAAAACGTTACACCCAAAATTATCCGGTGAATCATAACTTTGTATCTACCAGAAAAATTTGATGGACGACGAATAAAGACAAAGGGAAGACCAAGACGTTTGCACATCCTGGGGAGCAACGAAAAATTGCCAAGTGAATGATTTACTGAAGGGTAGAGTTAATTCATGTGACATCAAAGTCACATGATAACGACTATTATGTGCGCACAGCTAATCAATACATGCTCTTCTCAATTTCATGTCGTTTGCTTCTTGAGGAAACTTTCTTTTAAAAAGTACCTATTTGTCAACAATATTAGCGAGTACAGTTAAAGTGCCCTCGATTTAAAAAAACAGTACACATATTTTTTTTAAAATTATTTTTGTAAGAAAATCAACATTTTTTGAAGAAGTTTAAAACTTGAATGAGATTTTTCAAAATTCAATTCCAAGTCGAATGTCGTTTTGTCTTGAATTCAATAGAGAAAATGTGATTGTACTTATCATGTGACCGTTCTGAATTTAACCCATTGCAGAATGAAGGGATTGTTCAGTAATAAAGGTTCTCGCGTATTGTCTTGTTAAAATTCTATGAAGGTAGCTAACTATAACAAACTCCAAAGCTTCGGATATAAAAGCTTTTAGAGTGAAAATTGCGCAAAACGCAAGAGTCGGTCGTCTTAAGACTGTTAGAAGCACTGGCCTATTTTGCAAAAGTGGGCCCCGCCTGTTTTTCTTTAAAGTAGGTGGTATATAGCATATGTTTTCAAACACTCGTACCAACGGTAACTCGAAAAGAATAAATGTGCATGACTTATAATTTCTTAAACCTTGGCACATACCGGCTTATAGCCGCCTTACGATTAAATCAGTGTTTCTGAAACCTTCAATACTGGCGCCCCCCTTTTCAATCACAATTTTTATCGCGTCCCCCTTATACATTAATAATGTACTGAATTCAATAACAATGCACTTTGACGCTAAAGCTACAATCTTTTTATTATAAACCGTACAAATTGATAACATAAGTATTAAATTTTGTATATGTTACTTTAATGCCAAAAAAAAATAATAATAATAACTACGTAATAGTATAATTATTATGTTATTTTTCCTTTCTGTAATTTTTAAATTGGAACATATTGCAAAATGCGGTGACTGCTTATAATACAAAATATAGATATCAGCTAAATATAGAAAAAGAACTCAGAGGGTCAATTTCTAATCATAAGCATTCCTTTGAAAAACTTTGCTCTGCAAGACAAGCCCATGGAAGTCTCTAATACTTATTAAACTTGTTCTTAATTTAGTATTAATTAATTAGTTATAAAATACGCTGCGCAGAACTGATACATTAAAAGTATACCGGCTGAAGTACCCGCATTTTGCACGAGTTCATTTATAAGAAAATAAAACATTATTCATATAATCATAAAGCTAAGTCGTTCAGTAAAGCCAAGTGCGCGACAATGTTTACAAAAATGTTAAATGATTTTTTTCAATGACTGCTCAAATTATAATTAGTTTTAAGTGAACTGTAATTTTAATCCTCACAGAATTAGCATTTAGAATTGATGTTGTGTGTGTGAATAATGAACAATAATTTAAAATTCCGATGAAGAGTAATTGTATTATTTTTAATATTTAAAGCGAAAAGACTTCAACATATTTTAACCCTGGAACAGGCGCGCATTCGATACTAATGATCGAGTGGGGTTATTGAGTCACCCCAATTCTTTTTTATAATTATTTTAAAGTACACAATAATTTATATTCTAACAATAATAAATGCAGAACATACACTTACATATGTAATTACAATAAAATAACTTACTCTTTTAAAACCACGTTTTAAGCAAATATGCAAGATACAAACTTAATAATTATACCCACAAATTTAATAATATCAAATGATAATAATTTAATAATATCAAAGACTTAGTCTGCATATTGCCCACCCAATCTTGAATATCTCGGTATATAATTACTAAATGCTAATCTTGCACTAAGTTCCAAGTGGTCGAAGTCCAAGTCCATGTCATTGTACTTGTGCAACGAAGATTTTCTTGGAAAAAATGGAATGATTTCTTCGAGAAAATCCTGAATAATTTCATTGTAATCAAGTTCCATTGCAGTATCATTTTGAGTGCATTGCACAGTGCTTTTCAAACTTTCAATATTTGCGACCCAATATTCAATCATAATTTTAATCACGCCCCCTCCATACAAATAACAATGCATTGAGAATTCAAAAAATAGGATTATGCTTTGGTTCTAAAGCTGCCCTCTTAAGTGCCACTGACGTACATATACATCTCGCCCAACCGGTGCGTTAAATGCCCGGACATATACATACGTATTACCGAAGAATGATCTTTTCTGTGCTTTGTTATCCATAAAATTATTCTGAAGGCTTTGGAATGCAATAAAAGGACCTTGCAGTGTTTGCGAAGAAATTACTTATATCAGAGAATTTCCCTATTTATATATATTCCCTTTTCTTCCCCCAATACATCACGCTCGCCTATGTGGAAAACGGAAGCATTGTGGAGCGAATCGCGTAATTTTCAATCGGTAGTTAAGGTATTATTTATAAACCGTACAAATTATCAAGATAAGTTGTACGGTAATTTTTTGCATATAATTTTATATATGACAAGCCCATGAGGTTACTGATAATTATTAAACGTATTCTTAACTTAGTATCGTTAATTATAAAATACGAGTACATTGTACACTACTGATACATTTATAAGTATATTATATCAGGGTAAATGTTAATTTTATTTTTTATTACGTCAAAATGTATTTTGTTTGTTTTCTTTCAGTAAATAAATAATTTTTTAAGTTATCTTTTGTTTTCGACTTTTCAATATGCTCGCGCCCCCCTCGTACAGTTATCACGCCCCAAGGGCACAGTTTGAGAAACTCTGGCATAGCAACATCAAACCTTTTCCATAGTAGATCTCATTTCAGTCTGTAATTTTCATTTTTCTCTCTTTTTTCCACCCTCCAATTTTTTGTACCCCCCAATCTTTTGCGCCCTAGGTACATGCTTAAGCGGAAAATCGGACCAGCCGTCTCCAATAGATTCTCAGCAGTTTCAGAGTACTATGTCAATAAATAATCAATTAATTGCATCTACGAATCAACTCTAGTTCATCCTTGGAATTAACAACAAATATTGAAAAGCTCTCTTTAGAAGATAAACAAGCTGTATTAACCTGGCACTTCACGCGCTGGGTATGTCATACCCACTACCTAACGTTTTTCCTAAACTCCATCTAAACCTTTTACGGAAAATAAATAGTTCCTCGTGTTCCTCCTATAACTTTAAGGTCATATTCTTTGAGGGGTCTTAGCTTGTAGGCGAATTCTAAATGCATATTTTTGGGTACCCCCTCTTCGAATATGTCATACCCTGCGCGTGAATCACCGTTACAGTTCTGAATGCATGAGCACGTTTTAAATCTTCCTTATGCTATGGCGTCTTATTGTAGTTATGATGAAGAAATGTAATATTTATTAGATACAGTATTTAACAGATATAGTAGTTTAGGATGAAAAAAGTCTTTTCGCGCGCGCGGGATGATCAGGAAGAATCGAAAGATGAAGAGTATACTAGCAAGTATGATTCCTCTACTGAAAGCTATCCAAATAATTTAACAGAGGGAGTAATTATCATCCTTGATAAAAATTACCGTATTATATTCAATGGCTAGAATATATAATCGTTAGCCTATGACAATATCTTTTATGTTTTCGAACATTGCGACAATAAATGCTCAAATTATTTTGTTAAGTACCACCTACTAAACATCAAACCGGACGCTGATTTCTGAAGTGTTTTGGATTTCGATTAACAGAAGAATGTAAAAACCAGCAAGAAATGCTTCTACGAAACTAAAAAAAAATAATAATAAGGTTCAGTGAAAACATCACACTCACTCGCGACGAAGACTAAAGAAGTGTATAAAAAATGTACTGAATGCCCTAATAAAAATAACAGGAAAACTAAATTTACGTGTGAAAAGTGTATGTATATATATATATATATATATATATATTTCCTACCTTTCTTCTCCTTTTTTATCTTTGTATGCAAATTTTACAGTAAAAACAGAATGTAATCACCCTTGGGTATCTGATACCCAACGCGTGAAGTTAAGGTGGTTTTTTTCGCGAGTGAGGTGCCTGGTTAAACGTATACTAAATTAAGTGAGAGAAATAAATAAAATTAAGTTAGATAATAAAAAGAGAGTGAAAACATTGTAATAAATTTTAAAAATAAAATTATGTACAGTATTATCGAATATAAATGTAGAATTCATCTTTTCCTAGTAAATATTTTCCCGAAGCTCATCAGTAACAAAAACACGGAATACAAGAAATCGCGAAATTTATGCTAGGCTAAAAAAATCGAATTCTGAAAAATTGTTTTTTTCGAATACAACAATGAATGTAGAACATGGAACGACGATATCTGAGTTCTAATGACAGAATATTTTAAAAATGGCGACGAGTTTCTAGATATAATCCCCACTTCCCTGATCGGGAAACTCAGTAGTGCGGGAAGTTTCGTTCGCATTCGAAAAGTAAAATTAATTTGCCAAGTTGGCGGTAAACCAGAAAAGTAAGAGCTAACCTCATAAAA
This sequence comes from Trichonephila inaurata madagascariensis, assembly GCA_019973955.1. NCBI lineage: Eukaryota > Metazoa > Arthropoda > Arachnida > Araneae > Nephilidae > Trichonephila > Trichonephila inaurata. Next base: position 150,239 of record BMAV01021703.1, read on the forward strand.
AATCATCTATGATTTTAAGGATATTTGGTTTTCGCTTTGAACCGATAATCGGAACTTTTTGTCAAATTTTCATTAAAATTTATCTACCTATACAGATAATCAGATCAAATTTTAAATGCAAGCTGAAATTTCATAAAATCAGCCTTCTGATACGTTTTTAAAAGGATATTTTCGCTGTACACTAAGGCAATGTTACCAAAACTTTTATTCGGTCAACAATGAGATATGTTTTAATTAGGGTTACTTTTTAAACTTAAAGCAATACTCATTCGCAAGACAAAACAAAACTCAGAATTCGATTATAGGAAGATAAAAAATTCATCACTGTTATTTTTAAAGAGCACCGAGGCAGCTGGATGTGTTTGAAATACTTTGGTTTGATTTTCGAACTACAGGCTTCATTAGTCCCCCCTCCCGCCCTCATATACGCACGTGTGCATTTATTTTTACATGTGTTTTTAAAATTTTGATATTTTAACAAGTGTTTGGCGCAGTTCAGCCAAATTTGGCGCCATAAAACTGCACACTTACTCCCCCCCTCCCTCTTATACATTTCACTTTTTTAATCTAAGACTTAAAAACGTAATTCTATTGCGCAATTTTGTTTGTGATTGATTTGTTTACGAGTTTTGTGATTGATACTAGGATACTTGTGATTGATATTTCGTGAAGATTACAAGACAGTAAAGGTAAAAATAATTTATGTTTTATATTCAGATTATATTTTTAAGTTGAAACTGAAAGTAAAAAGTCAAGTTTGACCAGCCGTTATTTTACAATTTTAAAAAAATAACAAGTTCTGAAGTTTTTTCAAATTTTTATAAAATGCTCACTTTTTAAAAATTTTTAGTGAATTTTAAGTTATTAATGTTTTTTAGATTATTGTAAATAAATTTAGTATTTATATGAAAATCAATAATTCTCTTGTGGATTTTTAATAATTACTTTTCTAGAAGAACCTGGAAAGATCAAGAAAATTTTTAAAATAGTAACTTAGAAATTTTTTAAAAAAAATAACTGGAGTTCTCATCCTTAAATCCATACTAACTTTTATAGAACATACGTTTGGGAGTGTATGCTTTGAATGCACAAAATTTCTCAAAACAATCTAGAATTCCATGCTGTGCCGATTTTTATTTCTGGAAATTCAAAATATATAGGGATCCAACTCACATAAACAAAAACAAAAAAATAAGTAAATAAAAAAAAAAAAAATCCGTTATATTTAACCAACACATTTATATATATATTTTTTAAGTTAAAAGAATTCCTGCATGTCTTCATTGAATTCCTACAAGCATTTTTTTTGCTATTTTTTATTAACAGGATTTTGTTTGCTTTGTTGTGTTATGTACGCATATGAGATATTTTACGTGACATTGGACGACGCGCGAAAAGCTTTAATTCAATATCTAAAATTTTAAATTAACTGTATCGTTCAATTTAAGGCAGGTTTAAATGTAATGTAATCTTTTAAGTTTTTCATCCACATCCCGAACTATAGAAATATGTGAATTTCCGGACACGGATAGAAATGATTTAAATACATACAATCAGCATAAGGTAACCAGTATCGAAGTTTACTTTTGTTTTATTAACAGGATTTTGTTTGCTTTGCTGTGTTTTGTACGTATATGAGATATTTTACGTGACATTGGACGACGCGCAAAAAGCTTTAATTCAATATCTAAAATTTTAAATTTACTGTATCGTTCAATTTAAGGCAGGTTTAAATGTAATGTAATCTAAGTTTTTCATCCACATCCCGAACTATCGAAATATGTGAATTTCCGGACACGGATAGAAATGATTTAAATACATACAATCAGCATAAGGTAACCAGTATCAAAGTTTACTTTTGTTAATACATAATCAGCGTGTTTTTATTAGTCTTTTAGACTCTAATCTGCCGAAGACCCTCCGTGAACTCTATGCCCCCTAATTTTTTGTGGGTCTTTTACTACCCCCTGAAAGCCTCAAACACCCACAAGGGGGCGTTATCGCCCACGTTGAGAACCTATGGTGCAAACGAATTGAATTTTGACCTATTCGTTAGTTTATGAAACCTTTTAATGATTATGATAGATGAATATTCTGTATTTTTGTAGTAAAATTTAATATATATTAAAATTAAACCATATTTTTTTAGTTTTGAAGACGCAGAAAGAAAACGCCTCCCCTTCATTGTACGAACGGTAAGTTTATTAGACAATATTTGCAGTTGTAATAGTAATATATTCAGCATAATATATTGTTCAAAATTTATTTATATATGTTACCGTTAAAGTGTGAAATCCGTTATTTCATAGAAAAACTAGGTATTTCATAAAATGTGAAACACAGCACTCAAAATTTCTTTGAACCGATTCTAGCTGCTTTTAATCAGTTTTGAACCCCTTATATCTGTTTTGCAATGACGTGTGTGTGTACTCTTTATTCCGTTGTTTTTAAACGTAGAATTTAGATAGTGTATATATGATAGCGTTTTACATTTTTGATTATTAGTAAAGTGACCAATTTTTTTAGAATGAAAAGGAGGACAAATAATTTAAGAAAAATCTACAATGTAAATATGTAAAACATTTTATTAACTCAAACAAAGATATATCAATTCTTTTAATTATTTACTTAAACGAGCACACTCTTTCATTGAATGAATTATTATTATTTTGTCACTATAACATTTTTCTAATATACCGAAAATTTCATGGCCAGAAATATCTTTCATTCTGAATTTTACGATAAGTGCTGTGTGCAGCTTAAGTATCAACATTCAATCTTGATTTCTCACTAATCCTAAAATCATTACCAATTGAAAAGGCTCTTTCAACTGTTGCATTAGTTCTTAGGCAGCATAACGTTAATTCAATAATAATAACTAAACTTTCATATGGAATGTGTTTCATATTTGTAACTGTTAAATACTTCCACCCATCTTTTCTCAATTTCAACATGTTTATTTTCCCATTGTTCCAATTTATCATAATTTAAATATATACATTCAGTGTTCTAATTTCTTCAAACACTCGCGTAACAGTTTGGCCTGGCATCTCTGAATAGAGATTAACAGATAAGTTTTAAAATATTAAAAAGGAGGACAAGTAGGAGGACACTTCTCGAGGAAGTGCAGAACTTACAAAAGAAGGACTGTCCTTCCTAAAGGAGGATGATTGGTCGGTCACCTACCTATTAGAAAATATTTTTGCATCTTGTTTTCAAGCAATGATTTCTGCAGGAATTGGACACCAACATGTAAATAAGAAATATTTAATGCAACAGATATTTGAAGCTTTTTAAATAAACGTGGGACAAAGGAAAACATTAGTGCATGTACTCGTGAAAAATTATTAATTTTGATAACAGAAATAAAAATTGCTATATATAAATCAGTACAGAAAAAAAGCACCAGTTGGTTACTCCAGCATTATATCCTTGAAGTTAAATGAGTTGAAAAATTAATTGTTGCAGTAACAAATACAAAATGTATTCTCCCCTTTCCATTTAACGATTAATAGCAAAATGAGTAATAATAAATTATATCATTCGCTTTTCATTATTATTTATCAATTAATCTTTCGAAATAGAAATGAAATGTATTTTTCAAGAGGTTTTAGCCATTTATGAACAGTTGATTAATGATAAAGCTTTTAGGTTATATAAACTATTTTTTAAAACAACAATTGACCTTGAAATCAATATAAATTAAGTAACTTTGAGAACTCGCAAAAAATTCGAAATATATTTAAGCAGAAAGGATTTTAGTAATGAAAATTGAAATTAATAACCATTTCACACTGAAAGAGTTGATTGTGCTTCAAAATATTTTTAATTAATTCAATTTCAGAGAGGAAAAATGCTTTAAAATGAAACCGAAATCAAAACCTAAGGTCAGAAAACTTTAAATATCTGAAAGACTAATTTGTTATCAGAACTGAAATTTGGTGGCGAGTTGCACAGTGATATAGGCTACAGGAAAATACAAAATAAATAAATAAATAAACCGGTATATTTGAGATTTGTAGGTTACTGTGTATTCTTAATATTATTTACTCGTTAATAATATTACAGTAATACCCGGAACTTATGCCACAGGTTGGACTGAGTGAAACCCATGTATGTCGAATTCCAGGTAATCGGGATATCATTTCGCTTATAAATTTATTTTAGTTAGGACAGAGAGACGAAAGGAAACAGTAATTTAGAAAAAAAATGTATAGTAAAGTCTTAGATAATACAAATACAAAATCGCAAGTCAAAGTTCTTTCGTGTAGAAGGTTTCATAAAATCTAACAAAGTTCTCTCTCTGCAGGCTCAAAGATTTTTTTTCTCCCACAAAATTTCATCGCAGCACGCTAGTAATTTTTGATTTTTTAATGCTTGATTATCACCATAATTTTAACACAGTTTTCCTTCTGCGATAATACCCGAATGTGTTTACGAACGATGGTTGAATTGAAAGACGTGAGTCTCTCTTTCACAGCGTCGATAATTTTTTTCCTTTGCTTTTCATAACTCTTCTAACCGTCGATTCCGTTAGATTAAGCTTCTTTGCTGATTCACAAATTTTTGTTTTTGTATCGAAGTCACACATTATTAATTTTCAGTTTTTAAGTTAAAAGTTTTTCTTTTGTTGTTTTTGGTGCAGAAAAATCAGTTCTACTTCGTTTGGATGACATAGCAGCCTCTCATATCTGCTTAGATACAGAGTGTTTTTAAATGAATATCGGAGTTTTAACGCTTTATAGTTAGTTCATTACATATGACTTATAAGTATAATTCATACGTTGAATGAAAGAGCAAGAAACAGTTTTGTTTACTGGCAGGTGTGCGAATATATGGTAATTCCCTCCCATCCCCTCCTTCCCTGTCGATCAGCACGCTAATAAGAAAATGAAAACTGGTGAACAGAAACTCATAACGCGTGCATTTGGAGCTTAGAAAATCCTCACAAGTTGCTAGAATTCCAACGAGACTCATCTAAATTATAAATGATTTTGTGCCACATCTCGGCTTTTCGTATTCGGAGAATCAACTGTATCTGTTTCTGCTTATCTTGATGCTCTACAACAGGGGTGTCAATTTCGTATGATACTACGGGCCACATGGACTATTTTGTTATAAGGAGGGGGGCGCATGTTTAAAATCTTAAAAAAAGAATAAAATACGACTTTTATAATGTATTATGCATTTATTAGACTCAATCTAAAGCTCAATATATTGAATATTATACATTCGTAGTCTTTTATATTACATGTTGTTTTCAAACTTAAACTATACATATTTCATATTTTTTTTATGAAAAAACAAAAATAAAATTTTTTTAAGAATTTCAATTTAACATTAACATTGCTTTTTTCACAAAGCAATTCATGAAGGTTTGATTAAAAATACTGAGCTTATGTAATTTTTAAAATTGACGATAAATGTTTATTGGGGTGTCTTAATCTTTCTGAATTTCCGCCATTTTTCATTAATGAGAAAACAATTGTCCGCATAAATGAGTGCTTCCGAACAAAGCCATTATTATAACAGACGATAAATTTTAGAAAACGGATCTATTGATAAATATATGTATAAAAATCTAGAATTTTTTTCAAACTGCCATAGATTTTCGCTTCCACAAGGAATCACAATGGATTTCAACTAATTTATTTGTAAGCTTTCACCAACACTTTCAATATCGATAGACAGAGATGAAGTAAAAGTGCAAACTTATAGCTCACAGGTTTTTAAATTAGAACAAATTATTCCGTTTCAAACAATTTAATTTTGTGAGCGTTTTCAGTAAATTTTGATTTATGGGATTTTATCAACAGATATTGACAGCTTTCAAAGTGAGACAAGTTTTCTTTTTATATTTATTTTCGCCAAAGTAATAATTTTTAATATTATTAAATAAAGTTGCACTGCAAGATTTTTGCTTTGAAGCTTAAAATTAAGTTTATCAATATGGCTTGTAACATAAACTGAGAAAGCCAGGTCCTTTATCCATTGTCCATATTTTAATTCAGCACATTCATAATATTTTTGTTTCCAAGAAAAATATAATGTCGTCCATCAATTTGAAGAATCCTTTTATGATTTGAAAGCCATTGAATTCCTATATAATATGGTAAATCATTGTATTCATTTTCTATATCTGCCAGAAATGAAGCAAAATGACGATGGTTATGTTCTCGAATATAATTTACAATTTTGGTGATTATTTTTAAAACATGTTTCCTGTTTAAAAACGCTTTATAGCATCATGCAAGACAAGTCAACTGTTCCACAATGGTAAATTATATTTCTTCAAAACATCTATAAACTCATTTAAATATCAGCTCCGGAGGTTGTGTTTTGAATATGAATAATTTCCAAAAGTTCTTCACTTATTTTTAAATCAACATCGCATTCGGGGAAAAAACCGATTAGTTCAGCGAAATTTCGATCATCAATTTTTCAATAAAGTAGGCTTGGAATGTTAATATTATTGAATTATGCTGATTTCTCAAATTCTCGGCTATTTCATCAACTCTTCTACCTACAATATTTCGACTTAAGCTTACATTTTTAATTTGTTTTGTTTGTGTTGAGAATTATACTACCGCCGTTTTAAAAATAAACATTAACTAATAAATTCCTTTAAATATGAAATTCCCTTAATTTGAAAATTTTCATTTTAAAACTTAATTATTATGCATTTCTTCCATTTTTAAAGAAGATTTATTAAAATAAATGTAATTGGAAAAAAAATTGGATTTTTTTTATTTTTATAATCAAGACCTAAGATATACTTTTCAGCTTAGTACTTAAAAAATGTAATTTTTTCCTAACATTTGTACTTCTGATTATGCTTTTAAAAAAATAAAACCATTAAAATGGTTTTTTTACCTCATTTAAAATATATCAGGTTTGAAGAGGATAATCTAAACAATTTAATGTTTTCCGTCGTATTTTTGGAATTTCTTATCAGTATTTGATAATGTGAAATAGAGTTACAATTACTTTTTTACTTATGTATAATTTTTTTTCTTAATTCACGAAGAATTATTTAAAAAGAATAACTATTGATGAAAAAGAAGTCAAAGGCGCAGGAAGTTTCGAAAAAATATCGATTTTCACTTTTTTACGTTTTTAAATAGTTCAAATGTATCTATTTTAAATGATAAATTATAGTTAGAAAAACGATAATAGAAGTTTTTTTTATTTATTTTTAAAAGGAACCCAATCCTTGACTACTCGCAGCGTCAAATCATCTCCACTAGAAGCACCTGTCTTTTACCATAGATAAGATATGTTTTGTCTACAATTAGTAGAATCTTGTTTTTAACATAAACGAAATGTTTTTCTTTTGAAAAAGGGAAGATATGACCCAATTCAGTTACTTTTTATCGTTTGGTTCGTTGTTAAGTGTGATTATTTTTGATTGAACTTATTGACTGCGATTGCTAATTTTTTATTTAACCAAAATTTTTTCCTGTTTAATCCAAGTTCTACATTCAATTATTTATTAGTATTTTGTGAACGACAAAAATTATGGAGAAATCCTAGAAAATATTTAAAAAACATAAAAATGTCTGAAAAATGGATGCTCAAAGTGTTCCAGCTAGCCCATCAGAGAGCACAGTAACTGTTATTCTAAGTACTTCAAAACGCGCGAAAACTTATTTCAAACAACAGTTAAAACAGGGGTCGGCAACCTATGGCACGCCGTACAATTCTCAGTGGCACTCTGCACTACTCTACAAATTTGTCAATTTTTGAGGGGATGGAAGTTGATAAATTTTTAATGGACCTTATTTGACAAACATCTTCAGAATTATGGTCATTTACGGAGTTATGAAAACATCTGAAAGATAAACTCTAAAGATAAATTTATAACTATTTTGTAAATTATTAAATGGCATTGTTGGAGAGATTTAATTGTTTGAAGAGAAAATTGCATGTACTCTGCTTTCAACTTTTGGTTCTACATATCTAAGTAAAAAATCTTTCCTGATACGAAAAATATTTCGAGTCCAAAAGAAATTGTTTAACAACTGAATGCTCAGATTCGTGTGAAATTGAAAGCCACAAATTATATTCCTGATTTTGAGATATGAAAGTAGAGTTGTGTTAGCACAAGGTTCACATTAAAACTTTTATTTATCTTTTTATTTAACTATAATGAAGGGAAACACTTATATTTTATTTTGCCTATTTCTTTTATTCTAATAAATATGTTTAAAAATACATAACACATGTGTAATTTTAGTCTTTTTTAATTTTTGGTGAAGAAAAATTTATATTTTATGGTGTTTATTTTATGTCAATAAATATTTTTAAATGATGCAAAATTAATATATAATGAAACTGTTTATCTATGTTATTGACCTCCATTCTGTAACTCTGCATGCATTATCGCGGGAATCGAATTGTCGCAAAAATGTCTTACTGTGTGGCACGCTGAATCCCATTGGTAGATTGGCTTGACATGCAGCAGCGAAAAGATTGTCGTGCCCTGATCTAGAGTCTCTTTTGGAAATTGTTTTCGTTGAATAGCTTTCACCCAGTGGCCCTCAGCACTTGGGATCTCAGTTGAACTTAACGAGTCTTTTAATTTTATCTCGTCTATTTCTGGGGTCCAAACCTTGCCCTAACACTTAATCCCACATTAAACCCCTTTTCAATCCATAAAGAATTAAGTTCCGAGGAATTGGATCTCAATTTTCTAAGATCCATTCCAGCGTCTAAGAAAATTTTAATCGTGTCTGTTGACAATCGATATGCATGTTTTATTGTGTCTGCGCCATAATACAAATCGTCTACATATAAAGATGAATCTAACATTTTGCAACTTTCTGGATTTTTATTTACATAATTTTTAATATATTTTATCGCGCGCGCGCGTCATCGCGAGAATTGCTGGACTACAGCAGAGTCCAAGTGAGTGAGTGAGTGAATATTAACGTCGCACAGTGGGCAGTTTTACCAATCTGGCGCACGGAAATTATTTTATGGCTTTAAGGGGACACAGAACGATTCAATTGACCAAAATCGGTCAAAAAATCAAATTTAATTTTTTTAGCCTAAATTTTCTTTATATACTTTTCTATAACCTCACAAAATTTGAAAACTCTAAACTTAAAAAACGCAGAATTATGATAGCTTTTACGTTCCTTTTTATTCACATCCCTATGGCAAATCAAAACTTTAAACTGCCGTATCTCAGAAAGGTAAAATAACTAGTTTGTCTTCATTTAAAATGCTAAGGCTTTTTTCTACTGCACCTAATGCTTTGAACTTTTTTTTACCTATTTCCAATAGTACATGTAACAAAAGTTGGTATGCATTTTTGAATCAAAGCAATATTTATTTTTTTAAAAATAATTAAACTCAGAATTTATACATTTTTTAAGGAATTTTCAATAAACTTTCATAAAAAGAAGTATTGTAAGACTACCAATCACGTTAACGCAAAACCCATACCAACTTTTATTATACATAGTTTGATGTACTTGTAAATCAAATTTCATGCGTGTACGTCAATTTTTGTAGGAAGAGTAGCATTTTAAAATCACTTCAAAAATGTCAAGTTTTTTCCTTAAAAAATTACATGGCTCGCTTTTTATGAAATTTTGAGCACAAAATATGTTTAACATAGTATACATACATAGGAGGCAACCAAAAAAATATTAAAAATCCTTAAATTAAAAATTTTTGCTTAAATCGTACCATGTCCCCTTAAAGTCTTCATAATGATCTAAAATCATAGTAATTAATGTAAATTGGGTATTCTTTTCTGTTTTTTACCAACAAATAAGGTTAATAGGGTCTTAACTAATTTTTGTCAAGTTTGAATTTGATCAAAAATAAATGATTGCTAAGTGGAACTAGTTTTTGAACATGGATCTAAGGATATTAACAGAAGCAGTAATTTACACGTGAGAGAATATATACAAGAAATAGTGTGGCAAGTTAAAAAAATTAAATTTAATAATTGTTAAAGATTAAACAAATACAATCAAGCATAACATTGTGCATATACAATAAAGGATAATAGGCACCCTTTGAACATATTTTTTATTTATGCATTTAAAAATTACATTTTAGCATTTCATATAATGTTTATTTAAGAAAATGATACGATATAAAATTTTTCACATATCACATTCACACAATTTTACAAATTTAATTTCTTTTAAAATATTCGGAATTTTTTAAAATTCTACTCTGTTTGATTGATTGATTGACTGAATATTAACGTCGCACTGTTCAGCAACACGAGGGCTTTTGGCGACGGACCACGTAATTTTGAACCATGGTCAAGTGACGTGGACGACACCTGAGCTGGCACCCCCTCTCCTAACTACCACACCACGCCAACGGGAGGACGTTTCAGCTCTCGACAGATTTAACGACGTGCATCGCTGCCCTACACGGCGGGTCTTTAGTGGTATTGGACTCGAACTCGTGACAAGGCAAGCCACGATCCGATACCTATACCCCTCGACCACTCTTTTTGTGTTAATTAATTTTTTGACATGACATTTTTGTAATATTTCTGAGGATGTTTTAAACACCTTTAGGGATCTATTTTACAATACCTTAATTAGTTTTGGAGAAAAAAATAATAAAATGTTGATATATATATATTTGCTGTAACGGTGATTCACGCGCATGGTATGACGTTCTCGAAGAGGCGGTATCCAAAAATATATATTTAGAATTCGCCTACAAGCTAAGGCCCCTCAAAGGATATGACCTTAAAGTCAGCTGTAGGAGAAACTATCCATTTCCCAAAAACAATTTAGAAGGAGCGTTGAAAAAAGTTAGACGGTGGGTATGACCAGTGGCGTAACGAACAGTCCTGCAACCCCTAATTGACGCCAAGAAAATACCCTTTGTAAGATCCATCTTGGGGCCTAAAACCTGACTTTGCAGGGGGCCCTAATCATTTCCGTTACCTCACTGGGTATGACATACCCTGCGCGAGAAGTACCGGGTTAAATCTCAGGCATCTTCCTTGACACTGCGATTTTACTTCTAAGTGAGAAATTAATATATTATCAATCTCAATATAGAACTCTAATTTTAAAAATCCTCCTCAAAAGAGGCGCGTGGGCAGATGTACGTATAAAATGATACTATATTTGTATTCCGAAACGATATGTCTCTTTTTCGTTTTTTTCATCAGATAAAGATAATTATTATTAATTTACTTTTTTCTGTTTATTTCATTTTTTAAACTTCGTAATGACTCTAACACAGCATAACTAAAATCACATTTTATAGTAACGTATATTTATTATACGAAGAGCAATGTATATTATTCGGTTTTTAACAGTTTAGTACGGCAAGTAAAATTTTGGGAAGAATGAAAAGTCGAAATTAATTTTCTTAATGTTCGTATAATATTTACACAAAACGAATTTTTTCGTTCATTCTCTTTTAGCGTAGACATTTTGCATAAAAGGCAATAAAAAAATGAAGGATTTGTATTCAATATAAAAATTATCTCATAAATCTAATCTGTATTTACATCAAAACACATTATTAAGTACAGTAATATATCGCGAATCTATGGTTACGCGATTTTTGAATCTCGTTGAAAATGTCTTTCGTTTGAGGAAAAAAAGATTTCTGAAATTGATGAAATAAGTCAAGGATTTGACGATTTTGCCAGGCAAATAAATTTAAAAGGATATAGTGATGACGTTCAAGAAATGCTGGATTTCCACAATCATGAGCTGGATGAGCTCATAGAGCTTAAGTGTAGATTAGGGGGGGGGGGCCTTTGGATTTGGTGAATTTTATCTAGATGTCATGGTGAGATAACAGAATTCATTTTGGCGAAGAAAATCATCTAAATAAAGAAGCCCAAAAGCAAAACATAGAAGAATTTTGCCCCCATAGATACCACTCCTACTGGGGCTCGCCCCACAGTTTCAGAAATGCAATGTTAGCCAGATTAACAAAGACATAACAAAGCCAGACATCACAAAGTTTATGTACGAGCACCTTAATAACTTTTGCACCTGCCACCAATCCCAAATGCCTTTCAGTAAGCTAACTTAATTTCTGTTTCATGCTCACTCAAAAAGAAAAAAAAGAACTTATTCGAAACCTTAAATTGCATTTTTTAAACCATTCATCTGATAAAAACAGATAGTCATTTCTTTTCTGTAACTTAATTTATTGCAATAAGAAATGATGAAAATATTTAAAAACAATCATAGCACATTTTATACAACCTTTATTTACGAGAGATTATTACACTTCGATCGCTCAATTTTGATGTTATATAATCAAGATTCAGTGGCATAACGGAGAATATTAGGGTCCCCTGCTAAGTCAGGTTTTGTGCACCAAGCCGTAACTGGCGTTATCCATGCTGTACGGGAGTGAACGTTACGCCCCTATGGTTCACCCGCCTTTTTGTGTACGCCACTGGGTACTTTATTTTTTTGCAGAAATTACACATTGCTTCTATAAAAAAATATTCTTTAGCGGCTTATGCTGTATAATTAAGGTGACCATTTTTTTACAATGAAAAGGAGGGCGAAAAATTTAAGTAAAAATTACTACTTAAATATATGAAACGTTTCATGAATTCAAACAAAAATACGCTTATTTCGCTTACATTCTTTTTAATTATTATTTTAAACGAGTATTTTCCATTGAATGAATTATTTTATTCACAAAATTCATTACCAACTGGAAAAAACTCTTTCAACTTCTGCATTAATTCCAGGGCAGCTCAACGTAAATTTAACAAGAATAATTACATTTTCATATGAAATGTGTTCATTTTTGAAATGGTTTAAGTAATTTTACCCATCTTTTACCAGTTTGTCAGCACGTTGATTTTCCAATTTTGTTCTAATTTATTAGAATTCAAATATACATTCAGTCTTCTTTCTACTTCAAACAGACAATTGTCATTCATTTTATTATCAGGCATTTCTATCGATAAAAACTCAACATAATTTTCTATATCTGCCCAATTTACATGTGGCTAAGTCAAAAAATACCATTGAAAACTGTTATTTCCTGTTATATTTGTTTCAGACTAATCTTCGACATTTTGGAGACATATTTGGTTCATCTCTGAAATTAGAGATTAAAAGATCAATTTTAAAATACTGAAAAGGAGGACAAAAAGGGGGTCACTATTCGAGGAAGGACAGAACCTATATCCTCTCTAAAGGAGGACGGTTGGTCACCTTAATATAATTAACATATGATCATAATGGATATGAGTTGTTTTTTGTAAAAATACTACTTACACTTTAATCACAGATGAGTCCCGAAACCAACTCAGTCTTTTGTGGACCGAAGAGTGGTCGAGTATGGGAAAATCCCGGGTTATCGAGAATGGTATTTAAAAAAATACGTATGGTTTTTTCCTCAGAAGATATTTCACAGCACTCCTATGTATTGTTTTCTTGAGAATACAACCGAAAATAAACTGTCCCAATACCTTACAAGAAAAAGTACGCACTTTATAGTAGCATTGAGCATTTACTACATGGAAATGAAAATTAATGAATGCAAACAGTGACGTATCGAAGAATATTAGGCACCCCTGCAGTTTTGGGCCCCAATGCGGATCTTTCAAAGGATTGAAAAACCAATCCTTGGCCCCCTCACGATGCGGGGGTGCACGTTACACCACTGTCAGGAATCCCCCTCCGTAGAATACTTTTTAAGGCAAAAGTGAGGAGACTTTTCCAGGGTACGGTCTACTTCTAATTTTTTTTAAGATGCTGCGGCCTACCCCAGAGGCTTAGGTGTGGTAAACTAAGAAAAAGGTCTACAATATTTATTATAACTTAATATAAATACGGACTATATAGTTACCTGCATCACTACAATAAAGTAAACTTACACTTTATAGACGTAATAATAAAAATAGCCACAAATATAATATCAGAGGGTGCATTTGTTACGAATCAATTCTAAATAGATTAAAAAATAAAACAATTTATACTTTTTTCATATGTAATTCTTCATGAATAATTTTGTATATGGCAACAAATTTAACGTTAAAAAAAAGTTCCTTCTGTATCATTTGGTAGGTACATCTATTAACATTTTTCTTATGGCAGACACATTATTCGGTATTACTGCCGACCGCGTCTTTACTGTGTGTTCATCCTGAATTGCGACCACTGCAGAATTCTTTTAAACCAGTGCTCCGCAACCTTTTTATCGCTACGGACCGATCAACGTTTAATAAGTTTACCGCAGCCCGCTTAGGGTGGGACACGTTGATTATTTATATTTTTGATTGTTTTGATTTAACAATTTTAATTCAGTTAAATTTAAATTGCCTTCAGAATAAAATATAGTTAAACCGAAAGTGAAAAAAAGTGATTTAACGGGGAATATAAAGTGATTGCCGTGGAAAATTGCGCAAATCTGAGAGAAATGCACCACTTTAAATAAAATGGCAATAGTTTAATGTTCTTTAGGCGGCCCGGCATCATTTGATGACCGGGGGTAGGGGATCACTGCTTTAAGCCATCTGAATACAGTAGCACGACATGAAGATTCATCACCAAATGCTAATAGCAGCCGTTGAATGTATTCTTGATTTAATCCAGCTTTAAAATCACAAAAATCATAGCACAATAATGTTCTCGCGTCAGCTCCATTTTCTCTTCTGTCTAAAATTTATTCTACACTAAACAACTTGAAGTAAGTCAATAAAAAGTCATCTGCTGTGTTAGAATGCTTTGTATTTTCAAATTAAATTGTTAATTTTGTTTTGTATCTTCTCGTCTGCGTGAATCTACCCTTGTAGTGTGGTTCTTTCATATGCATAAACATATTTATATTAATTGTAACTATTTAATAAAAAGTAACTAAAATAAAAATTTTCTTTGCTGACCTAAGTAGGAATTTTTTTTTATATTACTTGTTTTTTTTTTCTTTCTTTTTGGATTAGGTTTGCCATCTTTCGGTTTTCGCTTACCAGTTTTTTCCTAAACATGGTATTGGCGATAATGCGCCAAAAATGGAAACCCTTTAACACTGCTGAGTTAATGATTTTATTCTGTACTTGATCTTCAGATTGATACGAGTTAAAAGCGATTATATATAATGCTACTTAATCATAATTAATACTCTTGAATATTAAAATATATATTATTCATTTCGATTATACTTCTTTATCTTGTAAGTATATTATTTCATTTATGAATTCAGTTATAATTAGAATAGTAAAATTTAGTTAGAGTATCGTTAATTAGAGTAAAATGTATTACTGAGACAATGAATCAAAATGAATCAATCAGTAAATTGTAAGCCGATGCAAAATAAATATGTAATAAAACTATAAATCTACATTAGTGAATATTCTTTAACTCTGCATGCATTATCGCTGGAACCAAAATGTTTCTAAGTATGTCCTACAGTGTGGCATGCTGAATAATATTCGTAGAATGGTTTGCTACACCAAAATTAAAAAGAGGTTACTGACCCTAATTCTATAAAATACAGAGTTAAGTCGCCCAATTCAATAATTTTATATTCAGTGAATGTATTAACCAGCAGAACATGTGGTTATTAAGTAATATTGTTCATTTTTCCTGAATTTGCCAAAATAATGTTGCGATTGTTACAATATTAGTATGGAATGAAATGTTAAAATGTCAGCTGATATATATATTGGTTGAATGAGATAGTTTTAAGTTTTATTTTGTTAATAAGAAATTGCTTCTAATTTTTTTAAATATTTTAATGTTGTACGTTTGTTAGATTTTACTTATAACACATAAATTTCGTAAGAATTCTACTCTGTTTTATATTCGCAAAATAGTCAAGTTAGTCTTCGTTTAATGAATGTTTACAAATGTATAGTGTCTTTACGGCATGGGTGCTTCTAACTAGCCGTCGAGCCTCAAGTCCTCTCGTGAGGTTGGTGGAAGGTCCATGACTTAAAGCTATGGCTAACGACAGGCGTACATCTAGCTCTTTGCCGCGATCAATTTCGTTTTTCTCGACCTGACATTGTCACACAAGTAGCATTGGTAACAACAACACAACACGTAATATACATTTTGTTGCTTGTCGTAAATATTATTTTACTTAACATTGAAAATTATTAATTATTTTACATAGTGTATTATAGAAAGTAAAACTCTCTTAAATTTATTTTATTGTTAGTGTGCCGCCAAATTTTAAAAATGTTAGAAGTGTACCGTAACAAAAACAAAGGTTTAGAAATGCTGTTGCAAATACTCGGATAACAGAAAGGTCTCTATAGAACTTGAAAAACTAACTATAAAAAAACTATATTAAAACAATAAAAACTATATATTAAATATAAAAAAACGTATTTTAATTTACATTTATACGAAAATGTGATTTTATTTATTTCAGGATACTTGGAGTTGAAGCAGTAGTGCAAAGGCTACCCCTCTACCTCTATTTGCAAGGTAATCAATATAGTTATTAAAATATTCTAACCATAATCAAAATGAGGATATTTAAATCATCATTTTTTCATACATCCTTCCTTATATAGTATATATTTAAAAACATGTAGGATATGAAATAAAAATGAAATAACGGGTTTTCCAATAAGGACTTGACACCTTTTTTCAAAATAAAATGAAAACTATTTGAGATATTTCAAAAACTTTATTATTGGGTTGAAGTACATTCAAAACATTTATGAATGGAACTCGACTTCGCTCATATGGCCACCACGGGCACGTTTGAAGCGGTCGATTCGTTGGACCCAATTTTCCATGACTCGGCCACACATTTCTGCCGAAACGGCTGCTATTTTGCGTTCAATGTTGGCTTTGAGCTCTTCCAATGTCATTGGCTTATTAGCATAGACCAATGACTTGACGTAGCCCCTAAGAAAAAAAATCTAGAGGCGTTAAATCGCACGAACGAGGCGGCCACAATCGACTGGTCCATTTCTTGAGATAACACGCTCATCAAACTTGTTCTTCAATAAATCGATTGTAACGTGTGCTGTGGGGCTTGTGGAGCCATCCTGTTGAAACCACATGCTGTCCAAGTCCATATACTCCAATTCGGGTAAAAAATAATCGATAATCATGGCGCGATAACGATCACCATTCACAGTAACGTGGCGACCACTATCGTCGGCGAAAAAATATGGCCCCATGACGCCGCCAGCATGCAAAACGCACCAAACAGTTATCTTTTGTGGATGAAGTGGTTTTTCATTAAGCACATGTGGATTCTCACCCGCCCAATACCGCATATTTTGTTTATTGACAAACCCATTGAGCCAGAAATGAGCTTCGTCACTGAAGATGATTTTGCGATGAAATTGATCATCTTGGCGCATCTTTTCCATAGCCCAATCGGAGAACGTACGTTGCTTCGAATGGTCCATCGGCTTCAATTCTTGAGTGAGCCTGATCTTGTATGGGTGTAAAGTAAGATCCTTACGCAAAATTCGCCATAAAGTGGTCTTGGCGATGCCGAATTCTTGAGAACGCCGTGGAATTGACTGATTTGGATCATTTGCTACGGACGTTTCAACGGCAGCGATATTTTCGACACTTCGACCAACCCGTAGTCTCACTGGCACGGCAACATCACACAACGAATATGTAGACTCACACTTTTTCACTAAACTTGTTACTGCCTGTCTACTAGGGCGAGAATTACGACCGAAAATCGGAGTTAACGCTCTTAAAGTAGCGGCCACCGACTCCGAATTTCTGTAGTAAATTTTTAAGATTTGCAGACGTTGTTCGTTCGTGTACTTCACCATGATGAAAAGGTTATGTCTACTGAATAAACTGACAGTGACAGTTCGATGTTAAGTGAAAAGGTGCGTTCACAAACTAAATTCAAAATTGTCAAGTCCCTATTGGAAAACCCTTTATGAAAGAACGTTGCTTTTACATAATTTTGTGAGAATTTTAATGAAGTCCTAAAAATCGATTTTAAATATACGTTAAATAGATTCTTTCCTTCCATGAAACATTTTTTGGAATAAAATAGATGCTGAAAGAAGCATTGTACAATGTAAACGCATCCTTTTTAAAGAATTTTTAATAAAATAGAGGAGGTGGGGGAGATGAATGCAAAATAATGAGTTTTTTCTGTCAAAACAATAGTTTCACTACTGAATAATAAGTTCTCCAAAGCTTGTCTTAAGTTTATTGATAATTTGTTGACATGATAGATAATGAAAAAATTCTATAGTCTGAAATCCACAGTTTTCCTGAAACTACTACAATTTAATACCCCGATTCATTTGACACATCATAAAATCCAGCGTATAACGCGCATCTATCTATACATCCAAGCTACATTTTTTAATTTTTATTTATATTCGCCGTATAACGCGCAATACCTTTTTTATGAAGAAACCTGAAATGTTTGTATACGGTGCTCTTATGTTTTGAAAGAGGTATTAGAGGTAGTATCTCTCAGTATTTTTAAAAAGTAATATACTTTTAGAATTACTTTTCTTGTGTGAAATTCATTAGGTTTTGTCAATTCTTTAAAATAAACAATATTTCGATATTAAAGTCTAATTTCCTTTATATGCTCATCTCTTTTTATTATTTGTAATGCTATCATTTTTATACCCGGCGTATAACGAGCAACCATGAAATTCGATCATATTTTTTGTGTTAAAAGTGCGCGTTAAACGCCGGATTTTACGGTAATAGGAGACTTATATAAATAAGGATTTTATTATAAATTTAAATGACTGCTTTTTGATCCATAAAATTTGCATTAATTTTGTTACATATAATATCCTTTTTTTTTTCTATCAACTTTCCCTATAATTTAAGATAATCTCTTCGGTTTCTCTCTATATAATTCATCACTTGGTATAATCTATTTCTACTAATGTACTTTTTTATGCTAAATAAGGGTATTGTGATTTGACATATGAATCATTTTATTTATAAAATGTGCGAAAGAAACTTTGTTAAAAATAAAATTAACAATTAGCTGAAATTTACTAATTAATCCTCTTTAATTTTCTTTCTTTCTTTCGTAAATGACTCATTCCAGAAACGTTTTTCTAATTAATTATACAAATTTATACTTAAATTCTAAAAACTATATCTCTATGAATCAATTTTTTGCAATGCACGTAAATTACGGATAATTAAAAGCCAAGAAAATAAATAACAATTCAAAAAATTTTGTTCTTAATTGTGGTTCAGCGCGCGCGTGAAAAAATAATCGTTTCACTCTTCACATTTATGTAGAAATTATTTTTCAATTCTCCTACTGTGTTAGTTCACTCTCTCCCTAAATAATATATATATAAATATATCTAGTTCGAATTTTCAATCGTTAAGTTTTAGTATTTAATATGTGATTTTACAGTTATGATGGAAAAATGTTATACAAAGGTTTGTTTTTAGGACATGAAAAAAATTTATCGAGATATTTTACAAAAAATAGTTAACATTGTACATTGCCATTTTATACGTTAATTTTTTTTTTTATTCAAAATTTCTTTCTATATATTGCATGATTTCAGTATTCTAATTTGTTTTATGTAAATTCTGAAAGTTGATTGTATAGAAGTGGATTTTATAACTCTGCCAGTCTTTTTAAGATCTGAAATTTCAAAATTCTTGTGATTTATTTAATCTGGACCCTTTACTTACTATTTAATTTTTATTAATTATCTTTAATTCTCTCATATTTTTAATTATTTTATTAAACTACCCCTCAATCATGACAAACCATCCTCTAATGCTCAACAATAACCTTTAAGGTATCCGACTACGTTCGGAACCGTGATTATAAAAAAGCACATAAATGGATAATTTTCATGATATTTAGTGTCACTCAGATTAGAATGCATGCATAAAATTGTTTTAAGGACATTTTGACAAAAACTATTATTTAAATAACAATATTTTGGCAAAAAATTAACTTAGAATACTCTTTTTTCAAAATGTTCTCCTTTTGTGAAAAATGCTTCTATTATAATAATATTTTGCATGTATATAACTCAGATCTCTCTACAGAGGCTCAACTAGAATTTTTGAAAAATTTACTTTATTTTCAGAGTTACCTGCCATTGAAATAATTATTGGCGTTTTTTTCTTAAAATTGCTCCCCTCTGTTGTGATAAAATATGGATAAACCCACTTCTAAGTTATATATTTCAAAAATTCTAGTTGAGCCTCTGTAGAGAGGTCTGAGCCATATGCAGGCAAAATATTATTATAATAGAAGTATTTTTCACAAAAGGAGAACATTTTAAAAAAAGATTATTCTAAGTTAATTTTTTGCCAAAATATTGTATTTAAGTAATTTTTTTTTTTGTCAAAATGTGTCCTTAAAACAATTTTATACATGTATTCTATTCTAAGTGACACTAAATATCAAGAAAATTACCCATTTATGCGCTTCTTCAAAATCAAGGTTCCGAACGTAGTCGGATACCTTAAGATAGGGGATTAAGACCTCATCAGAGATCATGTGCCCCAGTAACCATTCAACCAAGAAATCGAGACCCATACCGTCCGTATACAATTTCTCAAAAATACTATGAAAAGTTTTGTATGTAACCTACAAATGTAATGCAGTCTCCTGTTTTTGCTTTCTAGTTCCTATGTGTGGTACATTTCAATTTAATTAACTCAACTCAATTCAATTCAGTTTAATTAATTTAAAGAATTTGAATTAATTTTAAAGAACAGACAACCCAATTGCTTGTCCTTTGAATTTAAATAATATTTACCTTTTTTTCTCTTTATCTTTACTAAGTTAAAATTATTGTACATAATTTATTGTGTTTTTGAATTTGAAGAGAATTAAGTCTCCCCTCCTTCAAAAGCAACAAATATTAGGATAAAACTTTTTATGAAATTTCTTTTTTGTGTGTATTTTTATTATATACATTTTTTGTGAAGCTGTAAAATAAATTTTTCTTGTAGAATTTTAGCTATATGAGATTTTTAGAGAGGGAAGGGCAATTTCGTTTTATTTATTTTTTTTGTGTGGGCTGATTGCTCTGAGGCATTTTAATATGGAATATTGAGAAACTAAAATATATCTAGGTCTTAAAAACTTTTATGTGGTGTAGAAGTTTCAGCTCACACAACTGAAACTCTTGTTATTTCTTTGGGAATTAATTTGTCATCAATAATGAATTAAAAGACTAGTTTTTACCGTTAATTTCTTTGTAATCAAGGAAAGACTTTTAGGGCCCGGTGGTCGAGTGGTAGCGTATCGTGCTTCCACCTCACAGGTCCGGGTTCTATTCCCGGGCTAGGCAAGTTCGACTCAACCTTTCATTCCTGTTGCAGTGGGTCGATAAATGAGTACCAAGCTTGCTTGGAGACATAAACACTGGGGGTCTTGTTTCAGACTGATAACCTGATAGGGACATCTGCTCATGCACCTCAGCGCCCAATGGTCACGTATACTGGGATAGGCGCAGTAGGCCCTGGCCTTAATGGGATGTCGCGCCACTGAGTTTGAGTTAAGGGAAAGACCTTTTCACATCCTACTTTTATAAATGTATTGTATGTGAAAAGAAAAAAAGCATTAATTTGATTAAATTAATTTTGATAGTGTTCAAATTAGAGTAAATAAAATTCACAGAAACTTTTAAAGAAAAAACCGTTTTTAAAATTTTTTCCTTACTATTTATATCCTTATCAGTAGGTGTTTAAAGATTTAAAATTTTAAGTCGTAAACCTAGTGAGATACATAAAGTGAGAAAATTTTAGAAATTCTGCATAATTTGACCTTTATTAGCTATGAAATCTGTGATTTATAGGAGATGATTTTTAAAAAAATTTTTACTGTATCATTTTGTTTGTTTGAGTTGATAACATTTAATACTGTTTTGTAAATATTTTTAAAAATTAATACTTTTTCTTGTAAATAAATTGAAAATGCCATTTATAAGATTTACAGATAATTTTATTAGATATCACTAAGATATAAAAATTGAGAATTAATAATTGTATAAGATAATTTTGAAAACGCCCATTTATATAAGATTTCTAGAGAATTTGTGTGTGTGTGATTAGATATTATCAATAAGACCTAAAAACCAAGATATAATAATTGTATAAGATATCATGCATTTTGAATATTGGTAGCTAGATCCTCGTTTTGTTCTCTATTGGTCCTTATATTATAGTGTTACATTTTTACATTCACAGTCTGATTTTGACTTAGATAGCAGATCATGAAATGCTTTATTTACTTATAGTGTATTCATGTAATGTTAAAATTATGAGTCAATAAATTATGTATATTAAAATGAGTATGATTATTAAATGAAACTCTCCAATAAAAGAATTTTCTACTTTTAAATGCGAACAATTTTCATGAATACAATTTAATTTGCTCTACTACAAAATAACTTTATTAAAAGCTTATTTCCTTAAATTTCAATTCATTTCTTTCTGAATGTTGGAGACAGGCATTTCTATTAAAATTCAAACCTTTTGAAGGGCAATAATTACAAAGGAAGTCAGACCATAAAACATATCAAATGTTTATTATAAGATTATTTCAGATACACAAAACCTTTAAATGATGTTAAAAGCAATTTCATTTCTTTCACAGAAGAATTCCTAATTATTAATAAAAACATATACTAACCAACTGTTACTTTATACATTCTGCTCTCAAAAAGTATAAACCTCTTGTTAAACATTAGAAATAGATATGAAAATTTTTAAATAAACAAAAATATCCATGTTACTGGCAAATCTTATTAAAATTTCATTTCCGAAATTATGTTTACATGCATTTTATGTTTCTGAATGTTCCATGCTCTTATATATAAGAAATTTTAAAGATAGCATTTCTAAAAAAAGTAAACATTTGTTGCCGGTAATTACTAAGGGAATCAGACAATGAAAAGTGTAAGCTTTAATATTTCAAAATGGGACCATTTCATATCTACGTGTTTCTTAGAAATTAAACTATTTTATGAATTTATATGGAGTGATACTCTATCTACCAATAAGTAATTGGACATCTGTGAGAAATTTTTCCAAACTGAATGATCTGAATTCTATACTGTAAATCATTCTTGTGCGTAAATAAAGACAATAAACTAAAAAAAATAACTAAGGACTAAATATAAGTGTACTAAAAAACCACTTAGAATAGAAACCTTTTAATAAACAAACACTGCAAGTAACCGCCAGCTTCGCACACTAACACCAAATAAGTGACACAAATATACTAAACTAAAACAAAAATTATACTAAAAAAATTACTTCCTACCTAATTATTAGACAAGGATAATACAAGAATATAATAAAAAAATAAAGTTTCAGAAATAAACTTCACACACAAGATATAAGCTGCTCAAGTATAGGAATTTCACACACTAATACAAAGCCCGGGTAAATGTTTATATACTCGCCACGCGATTCCGACTTGGCGCCGCCTGTCTGTGAATTGACCCCATTGGGGTAGAACCGAGCCTAAAAGTATTGTCACCTGCATGGTGCTCAAAACTACGGCTAACGACAGGCGTACATCTAGCATACATAAATATGTAGTAAATATGAAAAATAAACGTCCGCTGGAAATATTCAGATAATGTATTAATATACGCAATGATTCGTTCAAAATTAATATCATTTCATTTATACAAGAAGAATAACTATATTCATTCAAAACCTCTACATTTCCTAATACCAAACAATTTTTAAAGAAACAGAAGTATGTACTTTTTTGTAGAACTACGTAATCCTTTCAAATTTGAATTAATTCATCCATTTTTTTAAATGCAGAAAGCTATACTATGCAATAAATAAAATTAAAAAATAATAATACATGTAAAATTAGGAAAACCACCGTATAAATAAATTCCTTTTTAATGCTTATAAAATAGTTTCTGAAGTATTTTAACGTGTGCACATTTTCGTTTTGTTGACAACACTTTGGTACCTAGGCTACGCGAGATTGAGTTTACTAATTCAAAGAAAGAAGTATTATATTTATGTGAATTCTGGTTCATTTGCACTTCGACTACAATCAAGTATTATTGTTTTAGAAAATCACGAAATACCCCAGTATTAAAACGATGTTTTGCAATTGTGTCCGAAAACTGAAAACAAATGTAATTGCTTCATTGATTTTGTTATCATTGAAAACCTTGTAGCTTTCTCCGAAATGGAATATTTTTTATAGTTAGCCATTTATCACATTATGACTTAACGAGCATTTAAGTAATTGTAAGGTAACCAACCGTCCCCTTTAGAGAGGACAGTCCTCCTTTTATAGGTTATGTCCTTCCTCGAAAAGTGTCCTTTTCAATATTTTAAAATTGATCTGTTAATCTCTGTATTCAGAGATGAACCAAACATGTTTCCAAAATGTCGAAGAAATGGTCTGAAACAAATATCACAGGAAATAAGTTTTCAATGGTGTTTTTTGACTTTGTCGCAAGTAAATTGGGCAGATATCGAAAATTACGTTAAGTTTTTATCGAAAGAAAAATGTCTGATACTAAATTAATATCTCTTTGAAGTAGAAAGAAGACTGAATGTACTTTGAAATTCTAATTAATTAGAACAATTGGAAAATCAACATGCTGAGAAATTGGTAAAAGATGGGTGAAATTACTCAAACCATTTAAAAAATGAACATATTCCATATTGTAATTATTCTTGTTGAATTTATATTGTGCTGCCTGGAAAAATGCAGCAGTTGAAAGAGTTTTTTTCAGTTGGTAACGATTTTTATTAAGTGACTAGTGAGAAATCAAAATTAAATGTTAATATTTTATCTGCAGTGCTTACCGTAAAATTCAGTATGAAGGACATTTTTTGCCCGAACTTTTCGATGTATTAGAAAATGATATGTTGATAAAAAGAAAAAAAAAACATTCAATGGAAAAATATTCTTTTAAGATAATAATTAAAAAGGATGTAAGCGTAATTAGCGTATTTTTTTTAAAAATTAATAGAACGTTTCATATATTTAAGTTGTATTTTTTTCTTGAATTTTTTTCGTCCTTCTTTCCACTGTAAAAAAAAAAATGGTCATCTTAGTAATGAAGGATATTAGGGCTTCCCTGCAAAGTCAGGTTTCGGTCCCCGAGACGGATCTTCAAAAGGACTGCAAAACCATAAGATAACATAGTTTTTGGGCCCCCTAGGAGCCGTAGACATCTCCGCGAAGCTGGGGTGAACGTATGTTACGCCACTGGTGGTCTGCGAAATATATTCATACATTTAGTGTTAAGTGAAGTTCTTAAGGTGGGTGTCCGCTGCTAATCGTTTTTTGCCACAAAAGTTGTCGGCCCAATGTTAAATAAAGCTTAAGATTTTTTTCAGTTGTTTTTCTTGATAAGGCCATTGGGTTGAATTAGCTGTTATGACATTTCTTTGTGTTGAAAAAAAATTGCTGTTCTTTCTTCGAAAAATGCCATGTTTTTATCATAAAAACAAAATGGCTGAAAAATGTAACTCTCTTAGTCTAACAAAAAGACAAAATAAATAAACAATCGGTACTAAATTTCAACGAATTGCTAGAAATAGATTGGAAATATTGTGAAGAAAATACCTCTTCTGGCGATATTTCATTATTTTTTAAAAAAGCCTTCACTTAAGCACACTCATTAGATATCTTAAGTTACAATAACCAAATCAAAAAGCATTTTGTTTTGAGTTTCTGCAACCCCAAAATTTAATTAAGTTTGCATTTTTTAAACCTAAAGCACTACTCACATTCGGAAGATAAAACTAAACTCTGTTTCTAGCAAATAAAAAATTCATCACTTTTGTTATTACTGAAGTACTGTGCATTAGCTTCAGAATAGAAGAGAAAAACATGACCTCAGCGAGGCAGCTGAATATATTTGAAAAAAAATTTGTTTGACTTTTTTTCAAACTTACTGTGCGATCATTTGCATTTTATTTCAGTGAGGTCTAAACAACTTTGTCTGTTAAGCTATTTTTAGTGTAAAAGCAGTACGATATTTGGAAAACGATACTCGCAGCATTTTAAAAGATTATTTCCTGAAGATATATATTTGTCGAAGGAAAATGATGAAATTAGGAATCTCATCAAATCCCTAAGGGACGATGATCACTTCACGGTAGATGTTAAAATAACGTCTCTTCAAGGTCATTTCTCTGATGAAAGTAAGGGATTTAAACGAATCCCTGAGCTGTTTCAGTGAAATAATGAAATAATATTTTCAACAGTTTAAAAGTGTTTATTTAACAAATAGGGTTCATTATTAAACGTAGAAGTAATACAACAATAGTCAATGAAATACAAATTATTTATTCGTAACTAATTAACAAATAATTTAGAAAATTAGGCTGGTACTTTTTGACGTATAACAACTTTCCACTCGGTTTCTTACACACTAATATATCAATCCCTATGTTAATTCTATGGTGCTATTTTTTTTTTAAAGATATGGGGTAAGGAAGTACAAGGACTCGACGACCCCCCAGGTGTCTTCCCCCCGTATAGCATTTTGTCAGTGCAAATCCTGACTAGTTCATTTCATCATTTCACTGAAACAGTTCAAGGGTTTGATAAAATCACTTACTTTCATCAGGGAAATAACCGTGAAGAGACATTATTTTAACATATACCGCAATTGATCATCTGCAATTGATCATCTCCCTTAGGGATTTGATGGAATTCTTAATTTCGCCATTTCCCTGAGACAAATTAATGAGTATTCCCAAACGTATTGACCCCTTAACTGGCTTACCCGTACACCGTACGAGCTACCGAAAGCTAGCTGCAACCAATTTGCCCGTGCGTTGTGCGGGCACTAATGTTTTCTTCTTTCAATCTTAGATTTTCACGTATTTTTAATTCTTATAGTGAGATTATTAGTGCTGTGTTTCTAAGAGATGCACAGTTTGTTCATGGGCCTGAAATACTTCTCATTCGGGATTTTGTTCGTGGTGAAGTCGGGGGTATTTTTCCTTGAAAGCAGGAATTTAAATTCTTGAAAATATTCGGTAAGGAACAGCGATTGACAACGGAATGTGCTATTTGGTGCTAGAGGAGAAATGAAAATGGGAAGATAATCCAAAAAAGTCGACATTATCTCTGTCCCCATTGCAATGTAATGCATGTGTAATGTATGTGTATTACACAATGCTTCAAATTGTGTGTGCATATATATATATTGTGTGTGTTATATATATATATATGCACGCACAAATAAAATCCTCAATCTACCATTTAAAAAGAAGAAAGAACATGATTTTTTTTTTGTGAGTATGATATAAATTCTTTTAAAACATATGAAACATTCTTCATAGTATGCAGAGTGTGTACTTATTAAAAAGCAAATATTTAGGACTTTTTGTGTTCCACGATTATAAAAGAAAAAAACAGTATGGAAACTTAAAAATTAAAATAAATTGCTTCCATTTTCGCATTATATTAAGTATTATACTTTTGTTTTTGTTGTAACTAATGCCACCTGCCTGACGAAGTCAGGTCGAGGCTCGCGAAATTCATCGCGGCTAAGGGGTAGAATTTTTACGCCTGTCGTTAGCCTTAGCTTTGAGCACCATGAAGGTGACAGTACGATTTTTGCTCGGTTACACCACAATTTAGAAGGAGAAAACCCTGGTGGTGGCCAGGAGCCTCCCACCTCTCTTCCTCTTCCTCTAACCACACGAGAGTACTTGCGTCTCGACGGCTATTTAGAGTACCCCCATGCCGCAAAGGCAATATACAGTTACAAACATCCATGTCTTCTATGGGGATTCCATACCGCACCGTAATCAGCGTCGCTAACCACCATACCGGTTGGGCTACTGTATTGTAATTAGTTATATGGACTAAAAAAAATATGCCTTTTTTTAGACATTTTGGGCAAAAAATTGATCTCTTAAGGGCTATAAGATTTATTTGTTTTCCATGTGCAATTTATTAATTGCATAATAGTTTTGTTTTGTTTTGTAGCAGTTAAATAATTTTGTAAAGTTAAGAAATTAAATTGTATGAAATAAAAAAAAATTCTGTATATTTTTTAAGAAACTCTCAAGTTAATAAACGAGTTGCTCTAACATCCAGTGTGCAGTCGGTACTTATAAGTACCGTAAAGTTATTCGACTGTAAAAAAAAATTAATTATATTCATTGTTTACTTAAAATAAATTGTGAAATCAATTTCTAAGGTCTTAACTAACACATAAGAAATAAGACTCCTTTTGAAATTAACTACTTTTCGGAACAAAAATGACTATCTTCGCAATCCGATCAAAATGTCATCTGAAAACGCAACTTCTATTTTGAAACTATCCGCCTTCCCCACTAAAATTCTCATCATAGAACTTGAGCTGCCATCTACTTTAGAAGAGTGAAATTAAAAGAGTGTTCCTATTAGGAACCAGAAGAATATTCGTAAAAATGGTTATTCTATGTAACGGTAAAGTGAGTCGTACTTATAAGTACCATCGGTAGATAAAACGTTAATAAAGCAAAGCTGTGCATTCATTACTGAAGAAACTAGAGATTTTAAATTCAGAAAACTGCATTATTGCATGATTTATTTATTTATTTCGGATATATTCCAATATGGAATGAATATAAGTTTCACAAACTTTAGATGTACAGGGTGAGTACAAATCAGGAGCGTAGATACCGCCAGACCCACCGCATCAATAATACGGGGGCCCCAATTTACAAGGGCCGCAACTTATGTAATATTTTGACACTTTTAAATAAGTTTTGTTAATTAGGTTATTTTCATAATTTTTTAAATAAGGGCCCCCAAAGAAATTGGATACAGGGCCCACTCAGGGCTAGCTACGGCTTAGTTCTCAAATTATTATGCAGTGCTTTTCAAAATAGGAAAGTTTTAGATCGATTTTATCAACTCCAACGTCCCAGTTTGTGTATGAATTGCAAAACATAAAACACCTCGTGTTCAGTTTGTAAGAAATGTCACCATACATTTTTATTTTTTAATCCCTACATTGCCTCAATCAGCAGCTTCAGACCACTCCTTTCGAATGTGTGCTAACGAAAACATTCTAGTAATAAATTTTCGAACTGCTCAGCATTAAAAATGAAAAACATTTTATTACCAGCCGCAGTTTATGTTGAAAGGGCGCATAGTTTTCCCTCCGCCTATCATTTTTTGTTCTTGATTCCAGATCAAATCTTTTATTCATTCCACAAATGTTGGTTGTAAATTAATGCTGCAAAAAGGGGGGAATGTAGGGAAATCTCGCTTAAAATTAAACAAAGAAAAAAAAAAGGAATAATTATGGGGAGGTTTTATAATTGCATAAGACCAGGGCTTGGCAACCTATGGCACGCGTAACGCACATGTGGCATGTGTAACAATTTTCAGTGGCATTCTGCTTTATTCTACAAATTTGTCAATTTTTAAGAGGATGGAAGACATTTATGGAATTACGAAAAAAAAAATCTTAAAGAAAACTCTTAAGATAAATTTACAACGATTTTGTAAATTATTGAATGTTATAGCAGAAGAGGTTTAATTGTTTGAAGGGAGAAAATTTCATGTAATCTGCTCTCTGCTTTTGGTTCTACATATCTTAGTAAAAATCTTTCCTCATACGAAAAATATTTCGAGTCTGCAAAGAAATTGTTTAACAACTCAGAATGAATGCTCAGAATCAGGTCAAATTGAAAGTAACTAATTCAATCCTAATTTTACGATATGAAAGTAGAGCGGTGCAAACACAAGGTTCACATTAAAATTTTTTATTTAATTATAATGAAGGGAAATACTTATATTTTCTGTTGTGTGTTCCTTATTTTAATAAATATGTTTAAAAAGACATAATACATGTATAATTTTATTTATTTATTTTGTTTAATTAGTAGATATATTTTTACTGTAGGATCTTTAAATGATACAAAATTATTATATAATTAAACTGTAAATCTATATCATTGATCTCTATTCTCTAACTCTGTATGCATTATCACGGGAAACGGATTGTTTCAAAAATGTTCCAATGTGAGGCACGCTGAATCATATTGGTAGATTGGTTCGGCACGCTACAGCTAAATGGTTGCCAACCCCTGCATTAGACAGTGGCGTAGCGGAGAATATGAGCCCCCCCCCCCAGCAAAGTTAAGTTTTGAGTCACAAGCTTGATCTTACAAAAGTCTGCAAAGCAGACCCCTAAAATCCTGCCCCTGCAATGTGGGGGTGTACGTTACTGCATTAGACTTGTTAACCCAACACTTCATGCACGAAAAAATGACCTTAACTTCACGCGCAGGGTATCTCATACCTAAGGGTGTTAAATGATCGGCATGAGAGAATGAGCAAGAGTGACCAAACCATGCCACTATCCTTTCCTTTTGCTGCCAGTCCGGAATACGGCGGGTTCATAGTTGGTAGGTACTGGAAAGACTATCCAAAGAGCAAAAACAAAGGAAGGTAATAGAAGTGAAGGGAAAATATCTCTCTAAACAAAGCTGACAAGGTACAAACAAAAAGAGGAGGTGCTTAGGAAATGAGGGGACAATTGAAGTGCCTGGGCGACAGGGAGGTTTAAAGCGGCCCTGTTAATATCACTTCACAATTTTTTTTAAGTAAAAATTGTGCTTCATGTATAAGTTTCCTATGACGCGATTCTTAATTAAGTTTTATTCTTTGAATGTCAAAGTTCAAAATGCCTATTTTGAGACTTCTTGAATTTTTAATACTGCTGTGTAATAAATGAATGTTTCTGTTACGGCGTCACAAACTTGAATGGGTTTCTGTTTGAAAAAGAATTCCAAATTTGAGCTTAAGTTAAGGACACCTTCATATCATCTAAAATTAAGTTGTTTTTTTATCTGAAAAGGCTCACAATAGTGATGTTACTATATTTTATGGCCATCTGTGAATTTATCATTAAAACCAAATTGATCATTGAGTTCCGGAGAGTTAAACTATTGGACCTTATTTCGCTGTAATAACAATCGAAAATCTGTCAGGTTCCTGGGTAATGAATAACAATTGTTAATTTTTCTTTCAGGTTGAAAATCCCCAAAATGAAAGGAAGAAGAAAATCTGAATCGAACACTGATCATTGGAGGAGCCTGAGAAAAAGACCCCAAGAAGAGGGAACTCATGAGCTCTCAACCCTTTTGCCTGATCAGAGGGACGAAAGTGTTTCGAAAGCAAGAGAATGGTCTCCAAAAAAACGGCATACAATTAAAAAAACTAAGAAAATAAAGAGTTCGCAAGTATCTTGTTCAGTGGCAGATGCATCAAAAAGTAGAAGACATTCTTCATTTGCAACTCTTCCACTTCGAGAATCTTCATCAAATGTAAATAAAACTTTAAATACTTCTGTAAAGAGGCATAAAGAATCTACACCTGCAAAAGAGATTTCGTATGATAAATCTGCCAAACAATCATTAATTGAGCCTGTACAGTCTCCTGTAACAACAGTTGTGACAAATGAAGCTGTGAGGGAATCCCACGGTGATGCTTTGGACATTCATGGAAGGACTTTTAAAAAAAATAAGCCAAATCCGAGGGACAAGAGAGTTTCGAAAAGAAGAGAACGGACAAGTGACTCTTTTTCCGGCTGTGCAAAGGACATAAAAAGAGTAACCCCCAAAATACCAAGACCATCTAGCAATCTTGTTATTACAACAGCCGAAATTCGCAAAGAAGAAGACCACTTCGAATAAAACCATCTTCTGTTATAAAGAAGAAGATACACGTTTCCAAGACCGGTACAGGGCCGTTTCAGCCCTGCATTGATTATGGACCTGATACGATAGATGTTCCTGAATCCGTTGAAATTCCTGAAAGAGAGTCGAAAAAAGATGAAACTTCCAAAAACATTTCGAACAAATTAAATAGGAATGCTATTTTATCTGATTCTACCAAAGATACAAGGCAAATAATACAAAATCAAAGGAATTACGCGGAAAGTGATAGTCATGCTTCAACTGTAGAAGATTATCCGTTCCTAAACAGTAGCGCATATTTAACTTCGAAAAGTGATCAGCATACGGGAATGCTAATTCCTGAAAACCAAAATGACATTGGAAATAATGATTTTTCTGATGTTCCCATGTCATCTGTTAAAAAAACAAAGAAAAGAAGATTGAGAATAATTTCAGATTATGACGAAGCCTCAAGACAAAAAAAGTCTTCATCAAAGCCTGAACTTTCTCCTGTTACGAAAGAGAGATCTACAATATCTGGACAAGAAAACTCTCCATATAAAACTACAAGGAGAATAACTCCAACTTTCAAAAAATCTTTTAGACAAGAAAATCTCCATCAAAGCCTGAAGAGTCTACTGTCCCGAAAGGAAGACCTAGAATGCCCAAAGAATCTTCAATTGAAGAAAAGTCTCCATCAAAGCCCAAAGAGTCTCCTGTCCCGAAAGGAAGACCCAGAATGCCCAAAGAAGCTTCAATTGAAGAAAAGTCTCCATCAAAGCCTGAAGAATTTCCTGTCCCGAAAGTAAGACCTAGAACTGAACTCATGGAAGGAAGCACTACAACAGCAAGAGAAGCTTCAAGACAAGAAGAGTCTGCATGCTATCCAAAGAGAAGAATAGCTCCAACTTTCATAAGATCTTTAAGAGAAGAGTCTGTACAGTCTCCTGTTACAACAGTTATGACAAATGAAGAAGCTGTGAGGGAATCCAACCGTGATGTTTTGGACATTCATGGAAGGACTTTGATCACTTCTGAATTAACGGAAGGAAGCACTGCAATATCAAAAGAAGCTGCTTCTGTACCAGAAAAGTCTCCATGCAAAGCAAAAAGAAAAACGACTTTTATAAAATCTTTAAGAGAAGAGCCTGTACAGTCTCCTGTAACAACAGTTGTGACAAATGAAGCTGTGAGGGAATCCCACGGTGATGCTTTGGACATTCATGGAAGGACTTTTAAAAAAAATAAGCCAAATCCGAGGGACAAGAGAGTTTCGAAAAGAAGAGAACGGACAAGTGACACTTTTTCCGGCTGTGCAAAGGATATAAAAAGAGTAACCCCCAAAATACCAAGACCATCTAGCAATCTTGTTATTACAACAGCCAAAATTCGCAAAGAAGAAGGACCACTTCGAATAAAACCATCTTCTGTTATAAAGAAGAAGATACACGTTTCCAAGACCGGTACAGGGCCGTTTCAGCCCTGCATTGATTATGGACCTGATACGATAGATGTTCCTGAATCCGTTGAAATACCCGAAAGAGAGTCGAAGAAAGATGAAACTTCCAAAAACATTTCGAACAAATTAAATAGAAATGCTTTTTTATCTGATTCTACAAAAGATGCAAGACAAACAATACAAAATCAAAGGAATTACGCGGAAAGTGATAGTGATAGTTCAACTGTAGAAGTCTATCCGTTCATGCATAGAAGCACATATGTAACTTCGAAAAGTGATAGTGATACTTCAACTGTTGTAGAAAATCCGTTGATAAATAGAAGCAAATATGTAACTTCGAAAAGTGATCAGCATACGGGAATGCAAACACCTAAAAAACGGCCTTTGAACGAGAATGACATCGACAATAATGATTGCTCTGAAGTTCACATGTCATCTGTTAAAAAACCTAAGAAAAGAAAATTGAGAATAATTTCAGATTCTGATGAAGCCTCAAGACAAGAAAAGTCTTCAACAAAGCCCGAATACTGTCCTGTAACTAGAGGAAAATCTACAATACCTATAGAAGCTTCAGGACAAGAAAGGTCTCCATCAAATACTGAACACTGTCCTGTCACGAGAGGAAGATTCAGGAATTCTGTATATCAATTGAGACCAAAAAATTCTTCGTCAGTACTTGAGGAACCGTCCGTGAAAAGAAAGCGTCCCAGAGTGACTGTAGAACATTTTGAGCCAGAAGAGACTCCATCAGAACCTGAACAATCCCCTGTCAAAAAGGAAAAAACAAGAATAAATAGTGGCTTGTATCAAAAGAAATCTGCTTCAAAAATTATAACACCCAGAAGTGAAAATGAAGAAGAACCACTTCGAATAAAACCATCTATTACAAAGGAGAGACATGCAGATTGTTCTGTAAAAAAGAGTCAGAAACACGCTTACCAGACCCGTAGCAATGTACAAGTCGAGTATGACTCATCTAGGACATCACCTATGAAGAGAAAAAGCAGCATGGGAACATCTTTCATTCATCCGAATCATTTGGGTCCAGAAGCATCCGTTATAGAGTCTGAAACATCACCTAAAAAAATACCCCAAGTAACTGGGGATCAGCTCAATCATTCAAGGCAAAAGAAGCTTTCTGCAAACGCCAAGACTTCCAAAAATAAAAGGCCTGCTCCATTTGACAACAATGAATTCCAATCAGACCTTGAAGAAAACTCAATGCCTATTGTCAAAAGGAAAGAAAATAGAATGGCCGTTTCAGGAAAGAATAAGCGTTCACGTTCACCCATGAAACGTACCATTAGTCGTAAACATGACAAGCAATCAAAGGACATCTCTGAGCCAGCCAATGGTCTCAGACGGTCCACTCGATTTCGAGTGCCCCCTCTGGACATATGGCGAAACGAGAGGCTTGTCTTTGAGACACTGCCTTCTGGCGAAGTTAAGTGTAGAGTCGATAAAGGAACCGAGGAAGATAAAGCGGGATTGATCCGAATTGCAAAAAGAGAGGAGAGGAGGATTCAAATGTCGAAAAAGAAAGTGCAAACTGTGAAAAAAACCCCAATTGTGGATATAAAAACGGGGGAAACAGTTCATGCACTTTTACATCGACCATTTGAATCTCTCCAATGGTCATCGTCGCCAAACGAAGTTGAAAGGCCTCCGCCATACATCATGGTAAAGGCCTTTAGGTCAAAGTCAACTTCGTTTGGCTTCCTTGAAATCTCTCCTTTTGCAATAAAGGAAACGCAGTACTCTCCCCTCGACAATATTCATTATGTTCTGATGAAGGGGCACCTTGAAGTAGTTATCCAAAATACTACATTCACTTTTAAGGCGGGGGATAGCTGGATTGTTCCCCTGGGTGCTCCTTTTTCGTTCAAAAATTGTTCGAGAGCGAGAGCACTGCTCTCTTTTACGACATTCACCAGCCCCTTTTACGAGCATCAGTTCGCAGAATAACTTCTGCGAACTTTTAAGCAAAAAAATTTTTCAGCCACCCATCTCGTAAAAGGGGTTAGTGATGCTGTCAGAGGAATGCTCATCCAACCAGCTATCCAGCCAGTAGCCAACCGGGATTTATGATAGGTACAGTTGTCTTGATGGAAAACTCCATTACCATGCGAATAACTGAACAGCATAAACGGATGGAGGTGACCATGCAGCAACTCTACGTACCGAATTGCATAGAGGGAGGTTGGTACACGCATCAAAGATCACAAACAGTGCCACGAAAAAACACACCCCAGACCATGATTGAGCCACCAAGCCCTTGTACAGTTCCAACCTGGCATGAAGGAT
Organism: Trichonephila inaurata madagascariensis; assembly: GCA_019973955.1. NCBI lineage: Eukaryota > Metazoa > Arthropoda > Arachnida > Araneae > Nephilidae > Trichonephila > Trichonephila inaurata. The sequence continues at coordinate 185,564 of BMAV01021703.1, forward strand.
CCATGACTTCATGAGCTTGACGCCATATTCTTAGCTTCCCGTTGGCGTTAAATAGTCGGAATCGTGACTCATCACTCCATGCTACTCCTTTCCAGTCCTTTGTGCTCTCTTGCCCAGGAAAGACGCACAGCTCTATGGCGAGCATTGAGCAATGGTACTCTCGTAGGTCGACGGCTCCGTAACCCACAGGGTGAAGCGAGCATTGCACATTCCGTTTACTGACTGTATGACTGACACCGTCATTCAACTGGGTGGTAATTTGAGCTGTTTAGCTTCGCTGGCTATACGTATAATACGCCTGAGCCATCTCTCACCTAGCACTGACAATGCTAATTGTCCTTTTCCAGTTTGCCCAATCGCTAGTTTTTTGTCCACCATCCATGTATTCTTGGCATACTCTTGACATATAGCCTTGAATATCCTAGCTGTCAGATGATTTCAGAAATTGAATGGCCCATGTTTTACGTACTACGATTTGTCCGTGATCGAAGGCGTCTAAATCAGGCATTTTACCCATACTGGAAGTTCCAGCAACTAATTCAGAACAACCACAGTACGCGCTATATATGCAGTTACCTCAACGCCCTCACTTGCTCATAAATGATACGCAGCGCTACATGATTTGCATAGCTCTTGCTATCCCTAATTATGTATTTTTATATATCAGTTTTTTGCTTAAGGTATGTGATTACATTCGGAGCTTTTATTATTATTATTTTTGAAATATATAAATTTTCAACTAAATAAACACTTTATATTTGAAATGGGACATAAAACTAGGAATTTAATTACAATTTTACATAAAATTAAAAATAATTTTGGATATATTGGGATTTTTCGAGTGAAATTTTAGTGAAAGATTGCAGTTATGGTAAACTTTGTATTTTAAACTCTAACTAATGTATTCAAAAAATATTTATACAATGCATAAATAACGTCATAACGCTATAAGATTTGTAATACTTTTGAAAGTATTTGAAATATGTCAGTTGTTATGTAAGAATTCAATTTTTTTCGAAAAACTAAAGTTATTTTCTCACAAAAAGCTCAAATTTCTCACAAAAGCGTACACTTGCCTCCGAAAGTCTGCATATAGGCGATCATCTTTCACATTCATGCAAAGATCTCTAATTATATGAGTCTCTCTGAAAACTATTTTTTATTAATTCCTCTAACGTCGTAAATTCAAATAGTGTAAGCAACAATCACCTGAATATTACATAAAATAATACGAATATTTATAACTTGAGAACGGCACAAATCATGTGCGTCAAAAGTCTGCGTAACTGAAAAAACCTTTACAATAACGGATTGTAACTAAAAGTTTTTACTTTTTAAGCTATTCCGTTCTTTCTATAGCTCTTTCAACATATTTGGCAAGGACTTAACTAGCTGAGTTGTTTCATCTGTGGATGCTTTGTTTCATTCTTCTACTCTGACATATTTGAGTATTTCCTTCGATGTTATTGCATTCTCCTTTATTATTCACTCCAGTAAATCCCACAAATGCTGTATTGTGCTTAGGTCTAGGGACTAGGTTGACTTTCGGAATTGTTTTGGGGCATGTCAGAACAGCCATGGCTTCACAATGTGAGCCATTTGCTTGGTACCTTTGTGCTGCCGAAAGTAAAAATCACTACTCGCCCTAAATTTCTCAGCATATGCCCTGATATTTTACTTCAATAAGTTGAAGTAACCAATTTTGTACATTGTTGATTCAATAAATTCCAGATTACCTGCCGAAAGGCTTCCAATGCACCACCAAACATTATGTCTTCTCCATATTTGATTGTCGAAAAGGATTCTCTTAAGATTTGTCCAGCAATTTTTTGCAGGCATATTTTTGATGCTAAATTACAAAACTCACTTTCAATTGAATATATTACATATTTCGAAAATAATATGTGTCCTATTTAGGTGTTTTTTGGCAAAGATCATTCTCTTAGCTCTGTTCATTCGAAAGATGAATGGCTTCTTGAGTGCAACTCGGGCATGATAGCCATTTTTTTTTCAGTTTTCTTCGAATTGTGGTTAACTTTACACTTTTTTGCAATATCTCAGCAACACTTTTAGCTATTTGTAAAGCTTATAGTCTTGGATTTATTTTTATAAAGCGTATTACAAAGTAAGATGTGGCCACGGTAGCCGAGTGGTATAGGTATCGGATCGCACTCATGTGCCTTGTCACGAGTTCGAGCCCAGTACCACTAAAGACCCGCCGTGTAGGGCAGCGATGCACGTTAAATCTCTTGAGAGCTGAAACGTCCTCCCGTTGGTGTGGTGTGGTAGTTAGGAGAAGGGGTGCCAGCTCAGGTGTCGTCCACGTCACTTGACCATGGTTCAAAATTACGTGATCGGTCTCCAAAAGCCCTCGTGTAGCTGAACAGTGCGACGTTAATATTCAATCAATCAATCAATCAATACAAAGCAAGATTCTCGAGGTGACACTGCAGACGGGTAGCCGGATCTTGGCTTGGACGTTAAAATTTTAGTTGATTTGTAGTTTTATGAACACTTTTTTATCAATGAATATCACCTATTATCAGTTTCATCAATTGTTTTGAAATCCCCCCCCCCTTTTTTTTGAAGAACTGTGATTATTTTTTTTTCAATAATATATCGATCTCTATTCTGTTGCTTGTTATGAAACCACAACAGCTTTCAAATCTCAAATCCTAAATAAATCGTAAAAGAAGCTTGTAATTACTTAAAAACACGATTTAGTGTAATTATTTTACAATAAAAAGTCTTTAAAAGATCTTTTTGTAAGTGTACGCAGACTTACGGCGCGGATGGTTGGTGATTATTTGGTGTTCATTCTTGTTTTTCTTGTTAAGGTGAATTTTGTTGCTGTTGTTTGAATAAGGAAATTTTGAAGAATTGCTGACTAGTATTTTGATTTTCTAAGGCATAAAACGTAAGACGTATAGCGCCTTTACGCAGACTATCGGAGGCAAGTGTATAGCGCGTACTGTGTTGTTCTAAATTAGTTGTTGGAATTGCTAATATGGGTAAACTGCCTGATTTAGACCCCTTCAATCACCAATAAATCGTAGGTGCGTGACGCATGGGCCATTCAATTTCCGAAATCGTTTGGCAAGGAGAGGGCACGACTAAGGAAACTCATTTTGAGACGAGACTTGGTGTAATAGTAGTACTCCTTAAGGGTGCTGTACCCTCAATGTAATTCCGCCGAAGGGCCAGTCAATTCGGAGAAATAAGCCTTCGAAATTCATGCTTAGCTTTTATACAATTAAATTTTAATTTCCTCCAGTGACACAGTGGCATAGTTGGTAGAACACCTGCTTTCTGCGCCGGCTTAAGGCTCAAATCACGCGATCAACTTTTTTTCAATTCATTTAATTTTTTTACAAAATTAAATAAATTTATTTTAAAAGGACTTATTAAATATTTTATATAATTATATAAAAAATTAAATCTTTTAAATCAATATTATATAAAAAATACATTTTTATTATATTAATTATAAAATTATTAATTTAATAATAAAAATATATTTTTATAAATTATTTTATATTATATGTAATATTTTATTTTTAGTATATTGTATTTCACATTATAAAAATATTTGTAACTAATTTTTATGTATAATATTATTTAATATTATATATTTCCTTATAAATATTTTTATTATAAAAATATATTTATAAAATATAATATAAATACTTATATAATTACTTCAATTTTTTACTTTGTAAAATGCAAAATAATTACACAACATACCATTTAATATTTATTAAACCTTTCATAAATAAATTTATTTTAATTTAAAAAATAATAAAATAACATATGTTTTAATAATATAATAAAAATAACATGTGTCTTTCTTATATATTATTAATTTAATTATTTTATAATTATATAAATTATTTAATAAGTCCGTTTTAAATAAATTTCTTTAATTTAAAAAAAATTAAATAAGTCGAAAAAAGTTTATCGCGGGATTCTAACCTTATCTGCCGGCGTAGAAAGTAAGCGTTCTGCCAACCACGCTACTGAATCGCTGGTGGTAATTAAAACTTAATTGTATAAAAGCTAAGCATGGATTTCGAAGGCTATTTTCTCTGAATGGACTGGCCCTTCGCCGGAATAACATTGAGGGTTGAACTCCCTAAAGGAGTACTACTATTACACCAAGTCTCGTCCCAAAATGAGTTTCCTTAGTCGTGCCTTACCCTTGTGAGAGCTGGGATTTTCAAGGTCGACAGTGTCAACAGTAGACCAAAAATACATGGACGGTGAACTAAAACTAGAGATCGGGCAAACTGGAAAGGACAGCTTTGTCAGTGTGTGGTGAGAGATTGCTCCGGCGTATTGTACGTAGCTAACAAAGACAAACATTAGCTCAAATTACCACCCAGTTTAATGACAGTGCCAGTCGTACAGTTAGTAAACGGACAGTGCAATGTTTGCTTCACTCTATGGGTTCTGGGAGCCATCGACCTATGAGAGAACCAATGCTCGATGCCCGCCATCAGGCTGCACGTCTTGCCTGGACTAGAGAGCACAGATACTGGAGTGTAGAGGACTGGAAACGAGTAGCATGTAGTGATGAGTCTCGATACTGACTACTTAGCGCCGACGAGAGGTTGAGAATATGGTGACAAGTTCATGAAGTCATGGATCCTGCATGCCAGGATGGAAGTGTACAAGGGCTTAATAGCTCAATCACGGTCTGGGGTGTTTTTTCGTGGCACGGTTTGTGATCTTCGTGCGTGTACCAACCTCCCTCTATGCAATTCGGTACGTAGAGTTGCTGCATGGTCACCTCCATCCGTTTATGCTGTTCTGTTATTCGCATGGTAATGGAGTTTTCCATCAAGACAACTGTACCTCTCACAAGTTCCGTTTGGCTACTGGCTGGTTGGAGGAGCATACCTCTGACTCTTCTCACATAAATTGGCCACTTAGAAGCCCAAACTTAAGGGGTGTTGGAAAACTTAACTTTTTTTTTTATCAATTTGAGATTTTTACATTTTCAAATTGTAAAGATTTAACCTTTCTAAAAATACCTTTTTAACCTCTGGATAGAAGCCTAAACTATTTTAAATAATGTTGAAACTGGGCTACGCCATTTGAATGCGAAAACTACGCTAGAAATTGAGATTATTTATAAACTCGTAATATTTGAATGAGTTTTTACTTTTTTTTACAAATTTTTTCTGTGAAAAATGGGTCAAATTTGGCCTAGTTTGATAAAATATTTCATAAATTATTACAAAAATTCAAAATTAGCTAAAATCTAATTTCAGTATGAAAAAGGTGTACTTTAATTTTATGAAAAATTTCAAGCATGAACATATAACAGATTTTGAGAAAAGGTACATCGAAAACAGCCAATTTAACATTGTCAGTATATGTAGAGAAAAGATTTCCAACTCCCCTTAAATCCTGTTGAACATCTTTGGAATGTTTGGGAACAAGGCGTGAAAGGCCATAACACAGCACTCACAAACCTTACTGAATTATGGACAGCTGTAGACAATATTTGACAACTCATTCCCGTGGAACGTTTCCATGAAACTTGTTGAATCTATCCCTCGTCATGTGTCAGCCGTTATCAAGGCCAGATCAGGCCCAACTCGTTACTAGATAGGTATCCTAAATTCAGTGGCACTTCAGTGGAATTTCAGCCTAATCGGTTAAAGACATCAGCTTTTCAAAATATATATTATGAAATGAGTTATTCTCCATTTTATTAAGGCGTATTATATTCATATTTTTCTATTACATAACAATCTAAAATGCCTTAATATTTCAGCTATTTCAATGTTTTATTTCAAGTAGAGAATAATTTTTTTTCTAAATCGAGTCTGGCACACATCTTGTTGCGAAGTCGTAACTGCAATGAATTACCACAGACCTTGGAAACACTGAAAATTAAGCAGGTAAGAAAATTAAATTGCATTTTTTCCCCGTTAAACAATGAAAATGTTTTATTGCTTGAAAAATTGCCAAGTGCAAAGTAACAATTATTATTAAGAAATGAATTTTGTATTAGATATTTAAGGTATCGACTATCCTAAAATCATGATTTCTTTTAAAAACTGACCATTTTTTTATAATTTTTTTTATAGGTCATCTTATTAGCTTTATAAAAATACCAAGTTTTTTATTTTCCATTCACTAGATCAAAAACTACAAGTGTTTTAGTAAAAGCAAATGCCATAACTTTACATAAGATGTCAAATTGTATATAAAATGCGTTTTACTCGAAATGGTTTTTTTGAAAAGCTCAAACGGGGACAGCGATTGCTCAAAAAGTTTTTAAAATAATTCTCTGTGAAATTTTTTGTGTATGTTCTGTATAACAGTGTAAAAGTGTTTTAAATTCATGTTTATCAATCACTGTTTTATTACAAAATTACAGTTTTTTATGTGAATATAATTACTGTGTTTTTTTAAAGCAATTTCATATTTTAACTCAGATAAAGGGCTCTAGTTTTTGTAAAAATTAAAATATCTCTTATCCTGAAGGTCATTTCAAAAAGGAATTGCAAAGTAATATATCAAAATTGGAAAATTAGAATTAGTTCATTTACTATTTATAAAGAACGGGCCCTGTTCATGTAAACTTTCGTCAATTAGTAATAAGTAATCATTTAGTAGTAATCATTTATCTTTCTCTCCTTAATTTCAGCCTTTTTTATCTTAAAATGTACTAAATAAATCTAAAAAACAATGCAAATAATTCTCCATATCTCCATTTTTTTAAAAGGAAAAAGTTGTCGAGGTAGTCGGATACCTTAACATCTCACTTGGCAATTTTGCATAGAACAATTAATTGTGGTTTCAAGTTTTATTAAAGAACAGTTTTATGTGTGAAATGGCTGTTATATATTTAAATAAAAACCTTGAATAATAAAACGCTATAAAAATGTAAAAAATGATAAAACGTTGAAGTAATATATATACACACACAAGCATTTAAAATTCAATTCATTGTAGGTGAAAGCTAGTGTTAAAAGTAACAAAATTTTAAAGTGATTGGATGACGAATTTATTGGTAGTTTATAAACACAAGAACACTTGGCTCTTAGTCTAATAAAAAATTTCTCAAATATTGGTCATTTTGTTATACATTAGTTCATTCAAAAGGTTTGTAATTTACTTCAGGAAAAAAAGTCTCTGTACTCATAAAAAGTAACCTTTAATCCTTCCCCACAACGATTTCTAGTATTAACGGTTGTTCTAAATTAAATGTTTAAAATTATTCACATTACATGATTGCTGGAAATGTTTGACGCTGCTTCAAGAATGGATGAAAGGAAAACAATCTTGGGGAAGAATGATTATTCAGCGTTTATTTTAGCAGTTCACCCAAGTAGTCAAAGCAAATGCTTCTGGGATCGTTCTCTGAACCAGTTATGGCTGCAGGATTTTTTTTTCTAAGTGAAGTGTTTTAATCAAGTGTTTGATATATTCGCTACAAAACGCTTTGACTAATTTCTTCCAAAAAAAAAGTTTTTTTACGCAGTAGGGAAATTGTATAGGTTTTCTATTCTTAATTTGCTGTGGAGTTAATTAGTTTGAATTATTTGTGTTTTTATTTTTTGGTTTTATTCGAACACACACTACAACACAAAAAAACAGCTGATCTAAATTCATATTTAAATTTTAATCGGTGCTTCTCTCTTACACTAAAAAACCAAACATCATAACTCGAAAAAGAATAGTGACAATTTTAATAAAATTTTTTACCACACTTGGAACTGAAGCGAACGTATTTTATGTTTTAAAAACTATTTCCCACGAATAACTATTCTGTTTCCGTGGTAGCCAGTGGCCGCGAGAGCCTGGTGGTCAAAGCAATGGACTCGGGACCAGTGTGTTATGAGTTCGAGCCTAGTACCGCCATGTATTGCGATGCAAGTTAAATCTGCCAGAAGCTTAACTCTCCTCCCGTTGATGTGGCGTGGAAGTTAGGAGACGGATACCAGCTCAGGTTTCGTACTCGTCACTTGATTATGGTTCAAAATGATGAGGTCTTTCCTCAAGTAACCGAATAGTGCGACGTTAATATTCACTCACTCGATCGATTTTTACAGTAGGTAAATATGAAAGCTAAATAGTGTGGTATATATTTTAAATGTGGGTCATGTAGTATGATTATACGGCATGTAAAAGATCCCTAGAGTGTCTGTTTGGCTTGGGTGCTCTCGGCAAAATTAAATCATATTACAGGTTCGCATCGTCAGAGCTCAGGTGCCTGCCTCTAGGGAGGAAGCTGGGCGTCAAAATTACCTGCAGTGATTGGTATCCGCTTATAAGGCTCCGCACAAAAGAAAGATACCAACTTGCAGGAAAGTACTAGGTCTGCAATGGTAAAACACCAATCTGCAGCCCATGAGAAATAAAAAAAGTATTTTAAATTCAGGTGGAATAACAATATATTTTTTTTAAGTTTATAAATCTAAATGTGTTGTAATAATTCTCTAAACTAAGACATACAAAATGGTTAGGTTTCTCTGGTTAAGATATCTTTACAGAAGATGCCAACGAGTGAAAATGTAAAACGAGATTAGAAGTCCCAACGATATTCGAGGGAGGGAAGGGTCGAGAGTTTTTGAAATGGATTTCTGGTTTGTGCAAGTATTGAAAATTGTGTGAACTCTTGTTTAACCCCTTCAGGAACAGGCAATTTTTCTGTTTAAGTCTAACTCCATTTAAAAATTTATATAAAATCATTTCTACAACAAAATATGCCGAAATATACGGTTTATAGTCATTTTCCAAATTCCATAAGTTCTAAATTCATATCACACTGGTGTGATTAGGGGGCTCATAACGGGGAAAACGTAACCTCGCCTATGATTCCCTGAAATGATCATACATATGTGATCATGGTCCTGAAGGGGTTAAAAAACGTCAAGTTTTCTGAATTATTTGCATCGAATTTGCCAAATATTACATTGGATGCCAGAGTTGATATGCCATTGTAAAATTTCAACAATCCTTGCTGATTTTCGAAGGCAAGACAGTGAGTGAGTACCACATTAACTTTTTGCGGCAAAAAAATTGAAGGCTTTTTAAATACTTACTAGACTGTTCACCTCATAATTCTCAGAATAAATATATATCTATTTTATGAGAATTAGCAAACCAATGCATATTTTCATTAAAAAAAACACTACCGTACAAATTTCAGTATAAATTGTTTGTCAACATAAATATCGTATATATATTCGATTCTAAGCCGTACATGAAATTCTTAACACAATTTTGAGGAAAAATTTAAAAAAATAGTGCAAAATGGTTTTTTGATATCCAATATTACAAAGTTGGACAAAAAGTCAAATCTAACTAATATGGTGCAAATAATTTATTTTAATAGTATAAGAAACTTTTAAATACATACTACATGAACCTCTGTAACCTAACCGTCAATATATAGTTCAAAAAGTTGAGAGAAATCTAGTTGAGAAAAAACCACGGCTTAGATTCGAATAAATACGGGATTTTAACCAATTGTCGTCTCCATTATTGTAATAATGTATCTGTTAAAACAATGACAAAAGTTGGCATCGAAAACCGGTATTTCAGCCAAACCGAGTTTGCATTGTTAAACAATGCAGACAAATCATGCTCTTTTTTTCAATTCCTACTATTACTTCACTCTCTTCCTACATATATAAATAAATTTTCATTCCTTAAAAAAATATTTTCTATTCATCTATTGAAAGTAGGAATTGACTTAAAATTTTTTTTTATATTGTTTGTAATAATTTTGTACTAATTGAATTTTATAAAAATATAATTTTTTAAAAAATGACTTTGTTTAGGAAAAAATTAGATTTAGAAAAAAATGAGCGATGGGTTTGGTTGCACAGATTAGAATGTTGACAGTAAAAATTTAATTTTTTTATTCTTTAAAGATTATATCTTTAAAGAATAGCTGTCCCTCTTCACAATGTCCCTTGTCTCTCTTTAATCTATTACAACCTTGTTACAAAATGAGTTAGCTGTGAGACCTGCAGTCTAGTGCCACTTCGAGAAAAGTAAAGCAATCCACCCTTGCTGTGTTGGTGGATTTCAAAGCTGCTAATGACAAAGTGTGGAGTCGTATGATACTACACAAACTGAAGAAACAAGAAGTATCCGGAACTGGGTACAGAGCTTCCTCTCACAGTGCAACATCCGATGCAAGTTTCTAAATGCCACCTCTCCCTGGAAACATGCGTCAAGGCAGGAGCAGCTCTTAGTTGTCTCCTCTTCAACATCATGATAGACGATTTAGAGGCAGCCATTTTTTGCCTCCTCTTTGCTGACGATGTGGTATTGTGGACTACGGGCAGTAACATTCGCCCCTTGGAAGACGCCTTGAATAGCTCCCTACTTAATCTTGCAACATGGGCCAACACCAACAAAATGGAAGACAGTTTCCCAACTCTTCACTCTGTCTACCAAGCTGCACCTTTTCCACCTGGAACATAAAAGACTTCCTCTTAAAAAAGTGTCTTTCTCCAAATACCTTGGGATCAATACAGACAGTCATGTTGGGATCCCCGGCAATGAAAGAGCCGACCAAAAAGCCAAGCAGGGAACCGAGTCGACTCAACCGGAAGTTCCCTTGACCCTCAGAAGAGCAAAGAGCATCATCTCCACATTCATTGACCACTCTGCGGCCATGCCAGAATGGATGGCGACCACCTGATCCAATGCACTGAACTCGATTCGATGAATACCCGGCTGATGGCATCGTCAGTCGGTACTTGGATGCTCAGCGTCAAATGGTCAAGTAGCCAAGCACGGGCGTTGTATAAAGAAAATAAAACTTTGTATACCAGAGCACGTCTCCAGAGGGTGGATAGGGGAGTGCCTCCATTGGTTTTACCAGTGGGTGGTAGGAGGGAAATAAAATACCTCCCGCTAACAATCAGTGATCCCCTATCCACTAATTACAGCTTTATCCATGAAACAAGAACCTTCCCCTTCCCAGCACTCTTGGAATCTTCGAAAAGAAGATGTGGTTTTTCCAAAGAACTTTGCTCTGAGTCAACGGATTACGGGGACCTGGATGATCTCCTCGTCCTCTTCACCCACCGGATATAAGCTGCACTAGAGCATCCTATTCCCTGAGGAAAGAGAAGGAATGAGACTGGATTCCGTTTTGGAGGGAGAATAATATCGAGGGACTTATCCATAAGAGGGCAGCAATAGCCATATTACTGATGGATCTTCAGTGATTGGACAGCTAATCAACTTTCTCTGCAACCCTTTTCACTTTACTGTAACCCATCGCTCAATCAGATAAATTAGTTCAGTATTTCTCAAACTGTGCTGCACACACAGGGGGCGTAAGTCCATCAGAATGTAAAAATATATATGTATAAAAGATAATTTAAAAATATTAATTTACTGAAAGGAAGCACACACAAAATACTGAACTATGAAAAGTAACAGAATACTCATTCTATTATAAGTTGAAAGTGTCTTAAAAGTATTTTTTACTTAAAAGCAACAGGTACAAAATTTAATATTTCTATTGATAATTTGTACTGTTCATAAACCATTAAGATTGTATTGTAGCTTTAGAAGCACTGCCTTAAGTATATCAATTGCAACTTAACCTTTTGAGTGCTGAAGAATTTTCTTATATATATGCTAAAAGTACATAATGAAATGCGTAGTTATTATTACTATTTTTTTGGGTAGAAATCAATTTTAATGGTTATAGTTAACTCGTTCAGGACCAAGCGGATTTTCCTGTTAAGCCTAACTTCATTTAAAAATTCATATAAAATCATTACTTTAATAAAATATACCGAAATTTATAGTTTATAATCATTCCAAATTCCTTAAGTTCTAAACTCAGATCACACCGGTGTGATCGTGGGCTTCTAAACAGGAAAAACGCAATCTCACATAGGTTACCGTCTTCTCTTAAGTGATGACATATATGTGATCATGGTCCTGAATGGGTTAACTGTAATTATTATATATATATATATATAAATAGTATAATACAATCAACAAGCTGTTGGAAATGAATTTAAATTTGTTAGAAATAAATTTTAACACTTTTTCTTTAAAGATTTCCAATAAATTTAACTCCAGAAAGACTGAAATTTAGTATATACCTATATTACCCAAAAGCAGTGAAAATGACTGCATTGTGAAAAAATAACTAATATGTAAAAAATTTGTTTAAAATTATTTTTTTATATTTTTTATATTATTTACAGTCATATAACAAGTTCTTAGTAAATATTAAAAAAAAAAAATACTTCGCTTGTAAAAAAATATATATTCTAAGAATTTGTGTCATTACATACATAATTGTTTTTCTAATTGAAATTAAAAAGCAATCAAAATGATTGCATTGTGAAATAATAACTAATATGTAAAAAAAATTGTTTAAATTAATGTTTAATATTGTTTATATTATTTAGAGTCAATAACAAGTTATTAGTAAATGTTAAAAAAAAAAGTTTACTTTACTTGGAAAAAAAAAATTCTGAGAAATTGTGTCATTACATACATGATTGTTTTTCTAATTGAAATTAAAAAGCAGTCAAAATGACTTCCTTGGGCAATCTAGTGTTAATTATCCATTTTAAATAAAGATGCAGCTTCAAAACTGTTAGTTTTTAATTTCTATAGCACAGTTTCCTTTCTTCAAAATTTATTTTTAATGAAGAACAAAATGATTCAGCTTAAAGAAGTCATTTTTTACTGCATTGATTTCTAATAGATTATAAGCGAAGCGTGGTAGCGCTTTGCCGCACTCAAACGGTTAAATTGGAGGGAAAAAAATTCGAATCATTATGTGTATTTATAGTTTACTAAATAATATTTTATATTTAATATTTTAGTAGTGAGTTTTCAGTGCTTCATGCTTACAATGCTTATTTTGTTTCATGTGTCTCATTGTATTTGCCCTCCTTTCTTCATAATTGAGAATTCGTGTGGTACTCACTCCCTATTGGTTGATATTTATTGAAGGCATCCGACTAGGTTTAGGAAATCTCTTGTTTTTCAATAATTGATTTCCAGAAGAATTTTTTTATCTTTTAAAAGAACATAAATTAAGATAGAGAATCTCAATTATTAAATAAAAATCATAACCCTTTGTTTTTAAAAAATATATTATTTTTTGATAAATTTATAACAATATTTTTAATGTTTAATACTTAAAAATACTTTGTGATTTTAATTTCATGATATATTTCTTAGTCCATCTGAAGTGTCACAAACCGCGGGATAAAACTGTTTTTAGAAATAAATATTTTATAAGCATTCATATTTGAAAATGATTTTTTGTCAAAATTACTTTATATGTTCTAAGCTATAAAATGGCTGTAAAATATGATTAGCAGCAACTATCTTAAAACCTATGGTTTGTTACACTTCAAAGAGATGATCGCTTAGTGTTACAAATTTCAATGAATTTTTTTTATAACATAATTTTGGAAATATGCTATTTTTGATGCGCAAAAAAATATTTTTGATTCACAAATTAGCATAGCAATTTCATTTGAAAAAACTACTTTTAATGCACAAATTAACGTAAAAATTTCATTTTCAAAAAAAACCACTTTATTTTTTTAAGTTGGATACAATATTCTCCACTTTTATATGTCTACTCTTCTTCCTTAATACTTGTATATGTATATATTTTTTTCCTAATGGTTTTAATGCCTAACACCTATTTAAAAAATAAAAACATCTACAACCTAGTCGGACACCTTAACATCAATGGCTTTTCGGCTTAAAAAAAAAACTTTTATCTCGAGTTTTCTTGAAAAATCTTTTTTTTTGGAGGGGAGGAGTCAAATTTAAGACTAATATCTAGCACATTCCATGAAAATAATTCAGAGAAGTTGGCGGGGATTTTTTTTTTTTTGATTATTTAATCCATTATTATTAATCATTTCCAAAATTAAAATTTCACTCATTACGTACAAGAAATCCATCCAAAAAACTCAAATCTCGTTCTATTTCAAATCTCATTTTTCATTTTCACTCGTTGCCATCTTCTTTTAAAGAAATCTTGTGGACGTAAGATAAATAGCGTTACTGGGGACTATTTATTCGCACTACATAAATATTTATAGCATTTTTTCCCTCACGTTCCATCAGATTCACATGATAAGGATGCACATCGTAAGGGATTCATTCTACTGTATGTTTAAATCTCGTACTGACGAATTTTATCGCAATTGTCCCAAATACATTTGTATAATACGGTCATGCCTAAAAAGAACACGTGACATCGACGTTGTTTTTGAAAACATAGCTAAGTGAGTGAATATTTATTAACGTTGTAGTGTAAAGAAACACTGGCAACGAACCTCGGGATTTTGAAGAATATTCTAGTGATGAGGACGTTACTGAGCTAGCTTCACACTCTCCTGACTTCCACCCAAACGTGATGACTTAAGGCCCCATCACACATTTGGCATATTTGGAGCAACCATTTAGGACAAATATTTTCAAGCAGCTGAGGGTGAAAGGTTGTGCCCTAAGCAAAACAACATGCTCTGACGTCAGCCGCGTCTCTCTCACATTGAAAAGGTTACTCGCCGAGTTTTCTGCTTCGGTAAATTTTAGGTAAATATTTAAAATCAACGAGATAAAATTTTGCATGTCAATGTTTTATTTCGCTTCTGCAATGTTAATTTACAAACAATTTATAAACTAAAAATTTTCCTCTGAAGGGAACATGGTATTATTTATACATTTTTTTTTTTTTTTGATTTAACGAATTTCAAAATTTTTTTGGTTGCTTCCTATATTAATGTATTACGTAAAACAGCTTTTATGCTCAACATTTCATTAAAAGCTCACACAATTTTAAGTGAAAATATTTTTTTAATGATTTTAAAATGCTTCTTTTCCTGAAATTTTATTTACAAACTGTGAGCGACTAACACCTGAAGATTCTTTCTCGCCGTCTTGCCTACCTAAGGGTGGGTGAGGAATGAAAGCTGAACCAGAGACTTCCATAATAAAAATTATTTACTCAAGCACACTAACCAACAGTTTATTCTCAAAGTGAATGTCTAATGAGTAGCACGGAGAAAGCAATGAATATTAAGCAAATATGCGCAAAAAATAAAAACTTATTTAAAATACAAACTTATTTAATTCAACCTAATCTATCGTTGATTACTAACCTCAGATCCACTAATTCAACACAGCGGCAAAAACGCCACTCTTAATCTTCTCATGCGAAAGTAAATGTTATTCAATCTCACCAGTGTAGCGAATATAGCAGCTTTTTTCCTAACTCCTACTATAATTACAAAACTCTGACTTTATATAGTAGAACTAATCTGAATATCATGGTTTCTTTTTGAGAGGGTGAATTAAACGCGAATTCTAGCCCAAAGATTCCCCAAGAGGATTAGTTAGAGGACGTGTATAGATTCGTCACTAAGTACTTACATCGAACTATGTATAACAGAATTTGGTATAGGTTTTGTGATAACATGATTAGTATTTGTACAATACTTCTTTCAATAATTGCTTATATTCAAAATTCCTTAAGAAATGTATAAATTCTAAATTTAATTATATTTTTTTAAAAAAAAATAAGTATTGTTTTGATTAAAAAATGCACACCAACTTTTGTGTTACATGTATTATTAACAGTAGTCAGAAAATATATCAAAGCATTGACACAATAGAAAAAAAAAGCCTTAGCGTTTTAAATGAAAACAAATGAGTTACTTTTTCTTTTTGAGGTAAATCTGCTTAAAGTTTTGATTTTTTTGCCATTGAGATGTGAATAAAAACCAATGTGAACTCTGCGTTTTTAAACTTAGAGGCTTCAAATTTTATGAGATTATGTACATGATAATTTAGGCAAAAACAAACAATTAATTTGATTTTTTTGACCGATTTTTGTCGATGGAATCGAATTGTAATAAGTTATATTCATTCATTTTTTTTATACTGGATTTTTAAAATGTTTTAATAACCTACTGACTGTTTAAGAAAATAAAATGAAATGAAAACGTGCTATTTAAAGTAGAAGTCTCTAGGTTCGGTCGAATAAAATTCGTTTCACCTATTCACTATTGCAAAGGTTTTTATCAATTCATGTTGAAATAAAAATGACAAAATTTGAAACCACAATTATTTGTTACAATAAAATCAGAGTATTTCGTGATTTTTTTTTGAAGAAAAAATTGTACTTTCTGGAAGAAAGATTCAAATGAGTGAGGTCAATTGTATATATAAAAATGGATGTTTGTATATATAAAATCGCTTCACACCAACACCGTTCAACTCACCAATCACTATGAAAATGCCTGTATATGTATTTTTTTATAGAGAAGGTTTTTGTGCTAACCTCTTTGTTGCAGCTCCCCACCAGTTGGTGCTACAATTATCAACTTTTGCACCATTCAATCAATCGCCAAGTTGCCAATAGGGTCGTCAAAAGTGATACCAACTTGGCTCTATCGCCAATATTTTACTATGTTTCCATTGAATCGCCATTATAATGTAAGGAACGGTGTTGCTTACGAATCGTACAATTTAAACGTAAAATAAATAACAGAAAGTAATATTAACGTATTACACATCCAAATATAAATTATTTATGCAATTTTAAGCGTTCATTACACAACATTTGTAACAATGTTTATGTTTTGCTATGCAGAGATCAGCATAAGAAGGTGTTTTCAAAAACTGGCCCACAAGAGGGTTACGGGGCGTTATAAATAAAAAAAATCCTTCTTATCGGCTATTAGATCTTATATATGACCTTGGACCCTGAGGTGCATGAGCAGATATTCCGGTCAGGTGGTCAATCTGACGCAAAACCTCCAGTGATAAGTTCCCAAGCAATCTTTTTACTAATTTATCAACCCACTGAAGGAATGAAAGGCTGAGTCAACCTTGCCCCGTCCAGGGATTGAACCTCTGACATGTGGTGTGGAAGCGCGATGCACTAATTACTCAGCTGCTGGGCTTCCGGCTCTCTATTTGATATTCTAAATTAAAATTTAACAACTATGGTTTTTTTTAATTTGTGATTTTCCTTCAATCTGTATTGTTTAATTTTTCTATTCACCCGTGTGAAGAACAGGCATACCAGCTAGTTTGTATATATTAACCAAATTGAAAAGATGAATGTAGTGATACAAAAACCTTTATTTTTCGCGCAATTCACAATTTCTTCTGCTTATAGAGCACGAAAAATATTTTGGGAAAGGTAAATAAATGAAGTGGTTAAAAATGTGAGAGCAATACAAAGTGAGTACAAGAAATGGACCCCATTTAAAAAAATCCTATTTAAAATTCTACACATATTACAATAAAGGATGATAAATGTAAAGAGAAATATATATATTCCAACTTTTTATTTCTGTTTTACAAGTGTTTCATGTGTGACGACGCTCTTGTGACATGGATTGTAGATAATGCTTCGAACTGAAACGGATTGAGTGAATGTAAAAAATTAAATATTTGTTCCCCGAAACTTAGGAATGAAATTTTGAATAAATCATAAAAAAGATTTCGCAGAATAAAATTGAAGCATTAGAATTTCCCAAAAACAAAAATTTCAACTTACCTCATTTATTCCCCGAACGTTCGATAATTAACATTCTGGTTTTTAGGTAGAATTGTATATATTTTATTCTTTTTTTTTTTTATTATTTCAAATGTATTTTCATTATTCATTCTTTCTATATTCTTTTTTTCCTATATTGATTAATCCAAAAATTCTCTCACCTGGCTGAAAAGAATAGTGGATGTAAAATTTAAAACATTTTTTCTAACGAAACTAGAGCAGGAATAAATTTTTTAATAAATACTAAGAATAGACTTTTGACAAAAAAAGAATTGAAACTTGAGAATTTCCAAGAACAAAGTTTCAACTTTCCCCATTTATTCCCGGGAAACGATTGAATGGGTTTAAATTCTGGTTCTTTGGTAGAATTGTATATATTTATTTTTTATTTTATTATTTCAAATTTTTTCATTATTCATATCTTTTTATATTCTTTTTTTCCTATATTGATTTCCAAAAATTTTCTCACTGAAATGAAACAGAAGATGGCTGTAAAATTAAAATGGTTTCTAACAATCATGGCAGGGAAAAAAAATTTTTTAATAAATCACAAAAGATTTTTGCAGAATAAGAATTGAACATTAGAATTCCCAAGAAAAAAGTTTTTAATACCTCACTTTATTCACAAAATATTCGAATGAATTAACATTCTGGTTTTTTTGGTAGAATTGTATATATTATTATTCTTTATTTTTATTATTATCAAAGTGTATTTTCATTATTCATATGCTTTCTATATTCCTTTTTTTCCTATATTGATTAATCCAAAATTCTCTCTCACCTGGAACTGAAACAGAATGAGTGGACTGTAAAATTAAATCATGTTCTAACGAATCTATGAGCAGGAATGAAATTTTTGAATAAATCACTAAGAATAGACTTTCGACAGAATAAGAATTGAAGCATTGAGAATTCCAAGAACAAGTCACTTATCCTCACTTTTATTCCACGAAATGATTCGAATGAATTAACATTCTGGTTCTTTAGGTAGAATTGTATATATTATTATTCTTAATTTTTATTATTACTCAATTTGTATTTTCATTATTCATATGCTTTCTATATTCATTTTTTATATTCATTTTTTTCTGTAATATATTGAATAATCCAAAATTCTCCCTCACTTGGAGCTGAAACAGAACGATTGGGCTGTAAAAATTTAAAAATGTTACTGTAACTTGAATCGATGAGAAGGAATAAATAGTTTTGAATAAATCACTAGAAAAGACTTTCGACAAGAATAAATTGGGGAAGCATTGAGAATTCCCACAGAGGAACAGAGTCAGCTTATACCTCACTTTAATTCCACAAAATGATAGTTCGAATGAATTAACATTCTGGTTCTTTGGTGGGGAATTGTGTATATTATTATTCTTAATTTTTATTGTACTCAATTTGCCAGCAAACATTCATATGCTTTCTATATTCATTTTTTATATTCATTTTTTTCTGTAATATATTGAATAATCCAAAATTCTCCCTCACTTGGAGCTGAAACAGAACGATTGGGCTGTAAAATTTAAAAATGTTACTGTAACGAATCGATGAGCAGGAATAAATAGTTTTGAATAAATCACTAAGAATAGACTTTCGACAGAATAAGAATTGAAGCATTGAGAATTCCACAGGAACAGAGTCTCAACATACCTCACTTTATTCCACAAAATGATTCGAATGAATTAACATTTTGGTTTTTTAGGTAGAATTGTATATATTATTATTCTTAATTTTTATTATTACTCAATTTTGTATTTTCCATTATTCATATACTTTCCTATATTCATTTTTTTCCTGTACTTTATGTAGGAATAAATCCAAAATTCTCTCCCTCACTTGGGCACAAGTAAGAACGATTGGGCTGTAAAATTTAAAAATGTTACAGTAACGAATCGATGAGCAGGAATAAATAGTTTTGAATAAATCACTAAGAAAAGACTTTCGACAGAATAAGAATTGAAACGTGAAATTCTCCAAGAACAAAGTTTCAACTTACCTCACTTTATTCCACAGGAAGCAATTCGAATGAATTAACATTCTGGTTCTTTAGGTAGAATTGTATATATTATTCTTTATTTTCATTATTATCAAAGTGTATTTTCATTATTCATGTACTTTCTATATTCACTTTTGTCCTATATTGATTAATCCAAAATTCTCTCACCTGGAACTGAAACAGAATGAGTGGACTGTAAAATTAAATCATGTTGTTCTAACGAATCTACGAGCAGGAATAGAATACTTTGAATAAATCACTAAGAATAGACTTTCGACAGAATAGAGGTGGGGAAGCATTGAGGAATTCTTCTCCCGAACTAAAGTTTCAACCTGCACTCACTTTATTCCACGAAACGATTCGAATGAATTAACATTCTGGTTCTTTAGGTAGAATTGTATATATTATTATATTCTTTATTTTTATTATTATCAAACTGTATTTTCATTATTCATATGCTTTCTATATTCCTTTTTGTCCTATATTGATTAATCCAAAATTCTCTCTCACCTGGAACTGAAACAGAATGAGTGGACTGTAAAATTAAATCATGTTGTTCTAACGAATCTACGAGCAGGAATGAATAGTTTTGAATAAATCACTAAGAATAGACTTTCGTCAGAATAAGAATTGAAGCATTGAGAATTCTCCAAGAACAAAGTTTCAACTTACCTCACTTTATTCACTCAGAAACGATTCAGAATGGTCAATATTCTTAGCTTCTTTTAGGTAGAATTGTATATATTAATATTCTTAATTTTATTATTACTCAAATTGTATTTTCATTATTCATATGCTTTCTATATTCATTTTTTTCTGTGCTATATTGAATAATCCAAAATTCTCCACTTGGAACTGAAACAGAACGATTGGGCTGTAAAATTTAAAGTACAGTATTGGCACGAATCGATGAGCAGGAATAAATAATTTTGAATAAATCACTAAGATTAGACTTTCGACAGAATAAGAATTGAAGCATTGAGAATTCCACAGGAACAAGTCTCAGCTTACATACTACTCCACTTTTATTCCACAAAATGATTCGAATGATTAAATTCTGGTTCTTTAGGTAAGGTGTATATATTATTATTCTTAATTTTTATTATTACTCAAATTGTATTTTCATTATTCCACAAAATGATTCGAATGAATTAACATTCTGGTTCTTTAGGTAGAATTGTATATATTATTATTCTTAATTTTTATTATTACTCAAATTGTATTTTCATTGTGCTTGTAACTTTCTATATTCATTTTTCTGTGCTATATTGAATAATCCAAAATTCTCCCTCACTTGGAGCTGAAACAGAACGATTGGGCTGTAAAATTTAAAAATGTTACTGTAACGAATCGATGAGCAGGAATAAATAGTTTTGAATAAATCACTAGAATAGACTTTTCGACAGAATAAGAATTGAAACGTGAAATTCCACAGGAACAAGGGGAGTCAACATACCTCAATTTATTCCACAAAATGATTCGAATGAATTAACATTCTGGTTCTTTAGGTAGAATTGTATATATTATTTTTAATTTTTATTATTACTCAATTTGTATTTTCATTATTCATATGCTTTCTATATTCATTTTTTTCTGTGCTATATTGAATAATCAAATTCTCCCTCACTTGAGCTGAAACTAGAACGGTGGAACATAAATTTAAAAATGTTACTGTAACGAATCGATGAGCAGGAATAAATAGTTTTGAATAAATCTTTTAGAGCCAAACTTTCGACAGAATAAGAATTGAAACGTGAAATTCTCAAGAACAAAGTTTCAACTTACCTCACTTTATTCCACGAAACGATTCGAATGAATTAACATTCTGGTTCTTTAGGTAGAATTGTATATATTATTATTCTTTATTTTTATTATTATCAAAGTGTATTTTCATTATTCATGTACTTTCTATATTCATTTTTGTCCTATATTGATTAATCCAAAATTCTCTCACCTGGAACTGAAACAGAATGAGTGGACTGTAA
Source organism: Trichonephila inaurata madagascariensis (assembly GCA_019973955.1). NCBI lineage: Eukaryota > Metazoa > Arthropoda > Arachnida > Araneae > Nephilidae > Trichonephila > Trichonephila inaurata. The sequence goes on from BMAV01021703.1 coordinate 207,090, forward strand.
AATTAAATCATATTGTTCTAACGAATCTACGAGCAGGAATAAATAGTTTTGAATAAATCACTAAGAATAGACTTTCGACAGAATAAGAATTGAAGCATTGAGAATTCTCCAAGAACAAAGTTTCAACTTACCTCACTTTATTCCACGAAACGATTCGAATGAATTAACATTCTGGTTCTTTAGGTAGAATTGTATATATTATTATTCTTTATTTTTATTATTATCAAAGTGTATTTTCATTATTCATATGCTTTCTATATTCCTTTTGTCCTATATTGATTAATCCAAAATTCTCTCTCACCTGGAACTGAAACAGAATGAGTGGACTGTAAAATTAAATCATGTTGTTCTAACGAATCTACGAGCAGGAATGAATAGCTTTGAATAAATCACTAAGAATAGACTTTCGACAGAATATGAATTGAAGCATTGAGAATTCTCCAAGAACAAAGTTTCATTTTACCTCACTTTATTCCAAGAAACGATTCGAATGAATTAACATTCTGGTTCTTTAGGTAGAATTCTATATATTATTTTTCTTTATTTTTATTAGTATCAAACTGTATTTTCATTATTCATATGCTTTCTGTATTCCTTTTGTCCTATATTGATTAATCCAAAATTCTCTCTCACCTGGAACTGAAACAGAATCAGTGGACTATAAAATTAAATCATGTTGTTCTAACGAATCTACGAGCAGGAATGAATACTTTTGAATAAATCACTAAGAAAAGACTTTCGTCAGAATAATAATTGAAGCATTGAGAATTCTCCAAGAACAAAGTTTCAACTTACCTCTTTATTCCACGAAACAGTTCGAATGGGTAATATTCAACAACACAGGTAGAGGTGTATATATTAATATTCTTAATTTTATTATTACTCAAGTAGCCATTTTCATTATTCCTTATACTTTCTATATTCATTTTCTGTGCTATATTGAATAATCAAAATTCTCCCTCACACTTGGAACTGAAACAAGAACGGTGGGCTGTAAAATTTAAAAATGTTACTGTAACGAATCGATGAGCAGGAATAAATAGTTTTGAATAAATCACTAAGAAAAGACTTTCGACAGAATAAGAATTGAAGCATTGAGAATTCCACAGGAACAGAGTCTCAACATACCTCACTTTATTCCACAAAATGATTCGAATGAATTAACATTCTGGTTCTTTAGGTAGAATTGTATTTATTATTATTCTTAATTTTTATTATTACTCAAACTGTATTTTCATTATTCATATGCTTTCTATATTCATTTTTTTCTGTGCTATATTGAATAATCCAAAATTCTCCCTCACTTGGAACTGAAACAAGAACGATTGGGGCTGTAAGATTTAAAAAATGTTACAGTAACGAATTGATGAGCGGGAATAAATAGTTTTGAATAAATCACTAAGAATAGACTTTCGTCAGAATAAGAATTGAAGCATTGAGAATTTCACAAGACGAATCTCAACATATCTCACTTTGTCCTAAAATAGTTTGATTCGAATGAATTAACATTCTGGTTCTTTAGGTAGAATTGTATATATTATTATTCTTAATTTTTATTATTACTCAAATTGTATTTTCATTATTCATATGCTTTCTATATTCATTTTTTTCTGTGCTATATTGAATAATCCAAAATTCTCCCTCACTTGGAACTGAAACAGAACAATTGGGCTGTAAAGTTTAAAAATGTTACAGTAACGAATCGATGAGCAGGAATAAATAGTTTTGAATAAATCACTAAGAATATACTTTCGACTGAATAAGAATTGAAGCATTGAGAATTCCACAGGAACAGAGTCTCAACATACCTCACATTGTGCAAGTAGTTCGAATGAGTAACTTTATTCTGTTGGTTCTTTTAGGTAGAATTGTATATATTATTATTCTTAATTTTTATTATTACTCAAATTGTATTTTCATTATTCCACAAAATGATTCGAATGAATTAACATTCTGGTTCTTTAGGTAGAATTGTATATATTATTATTCTTTATTTTTATTTTTATCAAAGTGTATTTTCATTATTCATGTACTTTCTATATTCATTTTTGTCCTATATTGATTAATCCAAAATTCTCTCACCTGGAACTGAAACAGAATGAGTGGACTGTAAAATTAAATCATATTGTTCTAACGAATCTACGAGCAGGAATAAATAGTTTTGAATAAATCACTAAGAATAGACTTTCGACAGAATAAGAATTGAAGCATTGAAAATTCCACAGGAACAGAGTCTCAACATACCTCACTTTATTCCACAAAATGATTCGAATGAATTAACATTCTGGTTCCTCAGGTAGAATTGTATATGCTATTATTCTTAATTTTTATTATTGCTGAAACTGTTATTTCATTATTCATATGCTGCTTTCTATATTCATTTCTGTGTTATATTGAATAATCCAAAATTCTCCCTCACCTGGAACTGAAACAGAAGGAGTGGGCTGTAAAATTTAAAAATGTTGCTCTGACAAATCAGTTATGATTAGTTTTGAATAAATCATGAATCACCATGATAGAGCTGCTGCTATCACTGAATATTCAAATATTTGTATTGACACCTGTCCGAAAACCTGAGCAGTAGTCAGGATTTCTCTTACAGATCATCATACCATTCCCCTTTTGATGAAACTTCCACTACCCAAGACAGCGCCTACACTCATGCTGCCATCAGTATAGATCCATATTGCGTCACACATGACTATGGATAGTCTTTAAAGAGAGCTGCCTAATATATTCTGGATGTCGAGTGCCCTTGTGAGTGTATGAGGATAATTCGGTATTAAAAAAGACCCGTTCATGAAACGCTGCAGTAACATCCGTACAACGGACCATAGAGATATATTCCATTTGATTATACAACCATGCCTCACTTTCAGTATAACTAAGCGGACTTCCTCTCTTAAGGTGACAGTTTGTGCCAAATGCACACATAACTAGAGGTTCTATGCCGGCCACCAGAACTGATAAGCCTCAAAAAGTATTTAGCCAAAAGGAAATTTTAGAGGTTGCAAGTCAGCTCCATACAAAACAATATCCCTCGGGTAGCTAATGCGGAGACCAGTGATGACTCTGACAGCAGAGAGTTGTCCTCTTTCTAGTTTATCAAGGTTGCTAGCAGAGGCAACCTGATAGACGTATACACCATATTCAAGGATAGATTGAATGAGAGCAATTTATGTATTTCGAAGACTCCGAATATCCACTCCCCAGACCCTGCCAGAAATATATGGTAAAAATTTTCATTCTCTGTTTGCCTCTCCACACCAAATTGTTTATATGAGCATGACGAAGAATCTATTGATCTAGGATAAATCCCAGATATTTGTGATTTTTTGTCGCAATTCAGTCGACTACAACGTAAATAAGGGCCGTGGGTAGACCAGTGATTAGAGCATCGAACTACAGACCGAAGTGCCTGGGTTCAATGTCCTATGACACTAAATACCCTCCGAGTACACATGGAGTACTTGCTCGTTAAATCAATGGGTCCTAAAGTCTTGTGGGCAGTCGCAGCAGAAACCACGGTTGTAATGAGGCTAGAGAATATTTCCCTCCCCTCCAGTTCCATGCCTAAATGGTGGAGTTGGAAATAGGTGGCATCGCCATCTATCGTGTAGAAGTTCAACCTGTTTCAGATTCTGGCAACTTTCATTTCTTCCCCACGGGAAGGACACGGCAATAACAACAAACCAGTAAATAAATATGTAGCTCATAGTTGTACAGATGCTGTTGGTGGTAAAAATACATGATACAGACTTTGAGGGATTAAAATTGATTTTATGCGCTTTAGTAAATTTTACCACTTGAATGAGGAAAGATTTCATTTTGTTCTGAGCATTCATTAAACTTGTATTGCTGCTCTAGATTATTATATGGTCAACATACATCCCCTTGCAGTGATCAGAATTGGTTTTAACCTCAATGCTTGCAATAAATAAGGAAAACAAATTGGGACTGTACACAGATCCGTGTGGCTCCCTGGATCAATCTAAATTTTCCTGAGGTGTCTTTAAAACTTAACTCTTATATACCTAGCTCTTAGGAAATCAGCAAGCAGAGACAGAATTTTCCGCTTATTTTGAAAGTTCTGTTAAGTTTGCAAACGAGTTTGTATTTCCAGACCCTGTCGAAGGCTTTCGATAGATCAAGAAAGGCGGCTACTGAGATTGTGGGCATCCTTAATCTTCTGGCTAAAATATAAGAATTGATCCATTTGGCAGTGATCTTTCCGAAACCTCAAACTGGTCAAGAGGTATTAAATTGTACTGGTCAAGATAAGTAGAAAGTCTACGCAGAGCAATCCTCTCAATGAGTTCGTACGAGATGCTGGTAAGTGCGATTGGTCTATAATTGTTGGTTTCATTAGCCGGTTTGTCATGTTTTCTAATGGAGATGATGAGGGTTTCTTTCCAATGACTAGAGAGTTTTCCAACATTCCAAGAAGTATTAAAAATGTTAAGACGTAAACTTCTGCCCAGTTCACTGAAGTTGACTAACATTTGACCATGTATTCCTTCCATTGCAGTAGATTTGTTAAAATCCTTTTCATGGATAGCAATTTCCAAATCCATCATTGTAAAATCCTTGTTAAAAACGGTATGATGTCCACTGAGACTACAGCGGCTTTCATGAATAAAATCTCTTGCTGATTTTGCTCAGTTATTCTTCAGAGTTAATGAAAAGTCTACTCTGTTTCTGATAATGTCTGCCCAAAAAATTCTCAGCCTCATTCTCACTGCACAAAGAGCCGCCAGAATGTCTAAAGGTATTAGTCATTTCAACATCAGGCTACATTCTGTCAATGTCCTTTACCAATTTCCAGAGTTTAGTGTTTGGAGTATGTGAGTCAAGTCCTTCACACAGGCAATTCTAACGTTCTCTTCTGATTACCAAATACAGCTGTTTAATCTTTGCGTTAATCAGGTTTAAGAAAGACTTAGCGTCAGGTGACGGAGGGGACATAAAATCTCTCTTCAAGACATTTCTCTGATGTAAAAGAGGCAAAAGGGCCTCACTATTATGAATAAAGCTAGGCTTATACGTTCTCCTATTGCCTCTGGGAATGGCTACACAAGCGACTCTTAATACAGAATCTTTGAAAAACTGCCATTTGCCGTCAAGATCACAGAAGGACACAGCATTAGACAGAGAATTATCCAAGGAGGATTTGTACGTTTACCAGTTAGCTTTTTTAAAATTCCAGAATAGGGCATTTTTGGTAAAGGGAGTTTTGTGAGTGTGCCTAAGCTCAATGAAGACAGGTGAGGGATCCCTTCCAACCGAATCCATCATAGTTCAGCTGCAACTTGTGATGATATCTCGGCTTACAAACACAACATCTAAAGTATCTCGACTACTATAGCTATGAGAGCAGTAAGTTGGTGTGCCATCATTCAGGACACAAAGCGCATGGTCATCCAGCAGGTTTGAAAGTTCATTACCTCGATCATTAGCAACTGAGCTTACCCAAAGAGGATGCTTAGCTTTCAAATCACCCAAGATAAATGAGGAATCAGTGAACATTGGTATTAAAGTGTCCGAGGATATTTTATGATTGCCAGGGAGCTGATAAGCATTGTATATATTAAGACATTTGTTATTCCGTTTAACTTTAATGGCTTCTACTTCAACTTTAGTGTCACCAAAAGGAGGAAGTTGAATACATTCGTAATTAGTGTGTGTTTCTTATAAGAAACATTAAACCACCAGCTTCTTTATTAAGTCTATGTTTACGAAAAATACAATAATTTCGAAGCTTAAGGTTGTAAGTGGGCTTCAGTTTTATCTCTTGTATTGCGATTATATGCGCCCTATGCCGATTTGTCAAGTCTAACAATGGATAAAGTTTTACTCTTGTAGCTGACGTACATAGTCCATTGATGTTGCATTGCATTATTCTCAATTGGCTACTGCCATAAGAAAAAGAAATGGACTGTAGCTTACTTTTCGGACGGATGCCTCTACTAACAATCCGAACGCGTCCCTTTCTACCCTGCACGACGGACGATGCAATAGGTTCAGAGTTCTCAAACAAACGAGTAATGATGTAGGGTTAAAGATGCAGCTTCATGAGGTCAAGACCATGAAGCACCAAAGGTCTGAATTTGTCTCACGCTTGCAGTGCTTCTCAAACTTTCACTACTGGCGACCCAATTTTCAATCATAATTTTTATCCCCCCCCGCCCCTCCCTTATACAATAATAATGCGCTTTGTCGCTAAAACTACCATACGATCTTAATTATAAACCGTACAAATTCACAAGGAAGTATTAAATTTTGTATTTGTTACTTTTAAGTAATATATATTTTAAGCAAATTATACTTTTATAAGTAATATATATTTTAAGCAAATTATACTTTTATAAGTAATATATTGTTTAAGCAAATTATACTTTTATAAGTAATATATATTTTAAACAAATTACTTTTTTAAGTAATGCGATAATTATCATGTTATTTTTCTTTACTCTAATTTTTAAATTGGAACAGATTGCAAAATGATATTTATTTAAGGATTTATATTTCTTTCATCATCCATTTCTAAAAGTTTAAATGTCATTAGAAAAATAGTCTAGTCTATGTTGCTTGCTCCCCTATCATATCCGTCACAATTAGCATTCTCTCGAACGTCTACGTGAGTCTGGGCAAACAATCCGACGTCTGAGCAAAACGTGTAATTGCAAATGTTGCTATTTTTTACCTTTGCAGACCTAGCTTATTTCCCAGGAGCTGGTATCACTTTTTAGTGCGGCACCGTATAATAGGCGATACCAATTGCCGCAAGTAATTTTGATGCCCAGTTTCCTTCTCAGAGGAAGGCACCTGAGTTCTGACGATGCAAAATTGAACTTGAGAATTTCTTTTAAGAATTTTTTGCAGCCAAGCCAAACGGGCACTTCAAGGGATTTTTTACATGCCGAATAATCCTACGACATAGCCGTTCATGACCGCTGTCGATTTTCTGCATCATAAAAATCCAACGACATGGGCTGGGGTCGAACCCGCAAACTTAGGTGCAGATGGCCAGCGACAAACCAACTACGCCACCCAGTCGGCACTTGCGGAATTGTAAGGAGAGTAAAACCAAGAGTACGGCAATGAATACAAAAATGTAAAATGATTTTTTTTAAAATGAATGTTCATATTATAAATAGATTTAAACGAACTGTGTAATTATAATCCTCACAAATTAGCATTTATTATTAATGTTAAATATTGAAAAAGAATGTAAAATTCCGATAAAGAATAATTGAGTTATTTTTAATATTTAAAACGAGAAGACTTCAAAATTTTTTAACCAGGGAGCAGACGCGCATTCGCTACTAATAGTAATAGTCGCGCGGGTAACTGAGTCACCCCGAAAATTTTTTTACAATTATTTTTATTGTACACAATAAAAATCACACAATTCCAGTGAATAATTTAACGAAGAGAAAGTATACTTACCTACTTTCTACCTTTCTTCATTGATAATTTGAGAAAAATTCCAATAGAACCAAATTAAAATGTTTCTAAGGTACGCGACCTTAATAAAGGACATAAATCACAGAAACTTTTCACGATCGTTACAGGAACGATATCTGGAAGCAAAACTGTCATACTTTGTTCAAATTTTTGTAGTTAGTACCCCGCGCGAACGCTCCCGGATTAAATGTTTAATCAATGTAAAACTATGAATGTTAAGTTTTAAAATTAATTGCATAAAACGTTTTTCATCATGCTTAATATGTTTCAGAATACTCATAAAAATAAATATTGGCCAAATAATTCTTCAAAGTTTTCGAAATGTCATAACTCTTTCGTATAGGCGCATTATTTACAACTTCCCTAAATGAAAAATAAAGACATAAAAAAAAGGAACGAATTAACCATACCAGTAAGTTCGAAGGTCAAACAGATGAATTTTTTATCTTCCTAGAATGTTTCTCTGGGTCTGGGTTTTGTCTTTTCTCTGAAATAGCATTTTAGATTTAAAAAGAAACTCAGTAAAAAAAAATCTCTCATCGTGGGATTACAGCAAATCAAACAAATTGTGATGTTTTTTTTATTTATTTATAGGATCAGATAGCTAAAGAATGTATCAAAACGAAAGCTTTTATGTTTGATGAAGTAATACTAATAAATTCTATCAGTGTAAATGTGTATTTTTTATTATATCAGAAAGTATTTTCTTACTTCATTGGGGGGCGCGCCCCACACTTTGAGAAACACTGTCCTATTGGATTGGCCTTGACGCCTTGGGTGGCCCTACCAGGAGAGTGCACTCCTGACTAAGGTTTCTGATTTCCTGGATTTTTCCTAGAATGTCCGGGAAATCCCGGTAATGTAATTGTTCCCGGGATTACCGGCAATTTTTCAAAATTTAAAAAAAAATTAAAAACAAGTTATTTTTTAAATAAAATCATTAATAATTATATAAAAGAAGGATACATATGAATTCCAAAATTAATACTTATTTATATAATGAGGTAAAAAGTACAAAAATATATAATAAATTGACTTTATTTTGAAATTGGATTTCAGAAAGCATAAGCAATTTATACTTTTATCACTCAGCATAGTTCTAAGCTTTGTGACGAACAATCTGGCAGCAGAAAATGTTCTCTCGGCTTCAACTGACGATGGAGGAATTGTTTTTAAGGCCTCACATAGTTTTATAATGTTTGGTGATGGATTTTCAGTCGAGTCGAGCAAATGCATTTCTTGTTTCATGATTTTGTTGAAACTATAGTATTCTTTTCGGTTGAACACTATAAAACTTTTGTTTTAGAATAAATTGCTTTCTCTAATTTTCCGTCCAACTTCAGAGGTTTTTCTTTCAAAATCTCCATGCTCTCTGCTTCTGTGAGAAGTTGGATATTGATTCCCTTTCTTCGCAGTAACTGCAGCTGCTTCGTATTTTCTCCCCAAATTCAGGTACTGCATTAATCGTGTTAAATTAACTTAAGGTCTTTCATTAATTCTTTGGATTAGAGAATATTGCATATTTTTCGCAAATTGTGAATTCTGTTCTTTCACTTCTCCAATAAAGAAAGAAAATACACCTTCTTCAGTTAGCAAAGTTGCATTTCGACTGCATAATTTTTCTAAGCCGATTTTTACTGGCTTTAAGCCTGCTACAAATGTAGTCAGTTTCAAACTCTACATGGGCATCATTTGTTCTTCTTTAATGCCAATTAATGCTTTTAAAATTGCTGACTTTATTTCTGAAAATCTTTCAAGCATTTCCAACAAACTATTGAAGCCGCGTGCGAATCCCGGAAACGGCCGCGGTAGCCGAGTGATATAGGTATCGGATCGTGGCTTGCCTTGTCACGAGTTCGAGCCCAGTACCACTAAAGACCCGCCGTGTAGGGCAGCGATGCACGTTAAATCGGTCGAGAGCTGAAACGTCCTCCCGTTGGTGTGGTGTGGTAGTTAGGAGAGGGGGTGCCAGCTCAGGTGTCGTCCACGTCACTTGATCATGGTTCAAAATTACGTGGTCCGTCGCCCAAAGCTCCCGTGTAGCTGAACAGTGCGACGTTAATATTCAATCAATCAATCAAGCGAATCCCGGAAATGAATTATAATTCCCGGGAATAGAAAAAGTACAGAAATCTTATGATTTCCCGGGAAAGAAACCCTACTACCGACGTACTTGGCCCATTCTGCCCAGGTACACTGTCCAGCCACGATGAGGCAGCAATGCAGGACTGGGAGAGGAAACGTCCTTAAAAGTAGGTAAGTATACTTTCTCTTCATTAAAGTATTCACTGGGTCTACGACTTCTATTGTTCACAATAAAAAATAATTATAAGAAAATGATTGGAGTAACTCAGTTACCCCACGAGAGCTTTAACGTTACCATCGAGTGCCCGGATGAATCAATAATATATAACAGAATGCTAACTATTATATTTAAAATAATATTTCAATTTAAAAAATATTAATTTTTTACAATTGTGTAAAGCTTTTATGTGTAATACAAATAAATTTCGAGCAATGAAGCGACAAACCTTTTTCAGCATAAAAAAAGTATCGATTTGTTGATTGATTGGTTTAGCACTCGATTAAGTTATTTACACAACAGGGGAGAGAAACTAAACCGTTACGAGATACACTTAATCGATATCCTATGATCATCAGATTTTCTTCATTTTACGTTTTCTAACTTCCCAATATATAAATTTCTTTTGAGTCTTTAAATTCCAGAAAATAAATATTTTAGATAGTTCAGTCAAAAGCGGTCTTTTGGATTTTATTCCTTCCTTGTCAAATTTCTGTTTTTACATTTCGGATATATTCTTGTCTGCAGCATGTATTTTAAGGAAATGATATTTTGTTTCATTTCTAGCAATTACTCGTAGAATTCTGCAGAAACAGAAAAATCATATTAAACCGTAACTGAGAAAATCCATGAAATGGCTTTGGATGGAGATGGTCATTTATTTTCGATGCCCACTTAGTGTCGCTAAATTAGTATCTGAGAACTATTTTACCAATCTGCTTAATAAGTGTCGTCATCACTTCAGGTTTTGCATTCATCGATTAATTTGTTAGTATTTATGCATTACATTTACTTCAAATTTTACATTTATACCTGAAATATTTCAGTTCCAATGAGTTTGCACATTTCATAAATAAAACATTTTATCTTTATATGTATACAGTCGAACCTCTAACGTAGTCGCTAAATCCCCCCCCCCCAAAAGTTCGTTATATGGAAAATTCGTTACATAGAGGTCCATCTTTCAATATATACTTTATAAACCACATAAAACAAATTTTAAATTCATAAACACTGTATGTTAAAAAAAATTATTATTCACCTTTTTGTAAATTAATGTATATTTATTTTATAAATCTTACCCATCAAAAAAAAAAAAAAAACTGCAAGGAAAACAAGAAAAAAGAATGTTGAAGAATACGCTGTATTTTCAACACTAAGAAAATACTTTTATATTAAAATTTATCAATTTGAACGACATTTTCTAATTTAAAGCATTCATGTAATTTTATTAAACATACATTATTTTATAACATTTTTTTATTTATCGAAGATGTTTCCAGTGAACTGGACAATGGAGGTTAAGGGTTACATTTCTTGGATGAAACGCCCAGAATTCTATTGCTCTCGGCGAGTTAGGTACCTAATACCAGTTCAAAATTTTTAAACACCATAAAAGGCGTTAAGAGAGAGAATAACTTGAAATGTCAAGCAATACTTTAAAAAAAAGGAAGGAAAATATTGAAACATAAAAAAAAATATTCGTTACATAAAAAATGCACTTCGTTGTAGGGAGGTTATTTTACGAAGAAAATTGTGAAATGTTCTTGGTTCTAGGAAAATTTCACTATATAGAAAAATTGTCAATATAGAGGTTCGAAAGTAATATATATGTATATTTTCTTGCAGTTGCAATTTTTTCACACTGTTAGATTAAATCAAAATAAAAGGAACTAAAATGCATTGAAAAATGTTTTGCGTATCAAAATTTCAAACATTGAAAGAAAAATTAACTAGTTAGATAAGTAGCCATATTCTCTTTTTTTAAAAATTAATATAATAAAAATAGAACATTACAATTAAATTAAAATATAATTTTCAACACATTTTACTGTGTTATGTTGTTTGTTTCCCTTTTCTTACATACAAATTATTAGAATATATTTAATAATGTTTATGATACTGGCTTCTGGAGGCATTAAATTTAAATTCATTACATTTTTTTGAAAGTCTCGTATTTTTACAGGAAACGCACAAATCATTTGTAACTGCTTTTGTGTACGTTTTATCTACTTTCGATCTGCATATACGAAGATTATACAAAGACTACTTTAAAAACTCAAACTTGGTGGCTCAACAGCCCATAAGGATCAGAGGCTACTGTGCCCATCCCAGTATACCTGACCATTGGGCGCAGAGGTGCATGAGCAGATGTCCCGATCAGGTGGTCAGTCTGAAGTGAGACCTCCAGTGTTCAAGCCCCCAAGCAAGCTTGACACTCATTTATCGACCCACTGCAGTAGGGATGAAATGCTGAGTAGACCTTGCCCAGCCCAAGAATAGAACCCGGAACGCTACCACTCGACCACTGAGCCTTCAAAAAGACTACTTTATTCCCCTATTATTCGCAAAATTGTATATTTTTAAAGAAATTCTTGGAAGTATATTTTTGAAAAAATAAAAAGTTGAATATCACTCCAAAAAGGTTGAATCGAATGAAAAAGATTCGTATTTTCGAATATGCACAGTAGTATGTTATTTAAACAGAATTTAAAGAGTAAGCTTAGTTTACGTTTCATTCCTTCCCGTATTTCTACGATATATTTCTAATGGCCTTTTCTAACATGAAACAACTCAATGGATCAAACATTTAAAACAATATGATTGATCGCTTCCGATTTCTTAATGTTTGAAATCAGAAGACAAGACTTTTTAACTAGAAATGTTCATGCAAAAAGGAAAACGTAACGTCAAAAGCAAATGCCATTGCAATTCCTAAATAAAAAGAGATTTGAATAGTAAGATAAAAAAAATGAAAAACTTTTTTGGTTTTGTTTTTTAAGGGAAGGTAAAATTTGTATGGGATTTCAAATGAGGATGAAAGGTTTTTGTTACTAATGCCACCTGTCTGACGATGTCAGATACAGGGCTACGAAATTCATCGTGGTTCAGTGATTCCCAAAGTGGTCTATATAGACCCCCAGGGGTCTATGACGACCTGCAAGGGGTCCATGAGATGTAAATGGAGGTCTACAATAGTGGCTTTCATTAAAAAAAATCGTGACTTTATTTTAAAAGAGAATTTAATCAAATGGAAAACCGAAATTTTACCTATTTATTTACTAGATTTAATGAGGTTAATTTGTAGTTACAAGGTGACAGCATAAATTTTATTAAAACAGGTACCATCATTTCAGCGTTTCTTGCCAGAATTAAGCTAAGGGAGTATAATATTGAACGTCGCAAATTTTCCTAGTTTCTCAATTATCCCATACAATCTGCCAAGGGAAAAAAACGTTTAAATTACATTCAACATTTAAATGCCCTGTTTTTTTGTTTGGATTTTTAATTTAGGTTTGAGAATGTTTTGACTATGGTAGTACCACAACAGGTAATGAATTCATATGGTTACATTTAAAAAAATATGTCAGATTACAAGGATTAAGCACTAACGAATATCTTAAAGTTTAGAAACGGATGTAAATAGTTTTGGTTGTAAGAAGATATACCTGCTATTTTTCCCAAATTATAGAAATTTTTTAATTCCTTTTCTGGATTGAGAAGGAGTTTCAGTGCTTTTTCCAATCTCCAAAACAAAAAAGAAAGGACTAGACACTGTTAAGAGAGGAGATACGAAGGGTTAAAATCAACAAGATTGATGTCAAATGTTGAAAATTTTTTTATTGAATCAACAAATTGATCTCTCCCACTAAAAACATTTGTTTGTTGATCAGTTATTTTATACAACAGCTATTTCATGCATTAATTAAATTTTAATAATTAATTAACATGTTCTTCTTAAGTTTTAAACACTACACTACAGTTAGAAATTTAAATCTTTTAAAGTAAGCAGCTCTGTAGCATATGTCAAAAAGTCATTTAAATTGATAAATTTGAAAAAATTCAAAATTAGATAAGCGGGGGTCTACCAAAACCGAAAAACCTGTCAAGGGGTCTATGAGACAAAAAAGTTGGGGAATCTCTGGGCTAGATGTACGCTAGTCTTTAGCCGTAACTTTGAGCACCTTACAGGTGATAGTACGTTTTGGCTCGGTTCCAAACCAATTTGGAGGGAAAACACCCTAAAAGTGGTCAGGGACCACCCACCAACCTCACGAGAGGACAAGGCATGTTGGCTGTTTAGATCAGCTGTTGCCAAACTTTTTGACCTCACGGACCTGTAAATTCATAATTTAAATCCCGCGGACCACTAATAGGATTTTTAAGTGTTAAATTATTGACTCAATACGATTTCTGTGGTAAAAAGAATATTTTTAAAAACTATTTCAAAGTATAGGTGATGTGGTAGTGGAAAAGTGCGACCTTCATGTAACAACTGCAATTGTTAGATTATATGATACATTTGCTTTGAAAGCTTGGAATTTAGTGCAGAAAATTGAATAAAATATTGTTTTATTCCAGTTTATCAATGAGATTCTAGAAACCAATTATTTCTAGGTTTCTCTTTATATATTTGTTCGCTTTATTAATTTCAATTTAATCAATTGAAATTGAGATAAGTTTTTATAATTTTCAAAAATATGTATTATTTTTTCCAGGTTTAAATTTTAAGGGTACCGATCGTATAAAAGGTCATAATAATGAACTGTTGTTAGAATATATTAAATTATTAAATAAAACTTGATTTTATGTTACATTTATTTTTTCTAGAAAAATATTCCTTGTTTAAGTATTATATAGATTTCAAAGAATATATAGAATAGTTCAATTATATAGCTAGGCCAGTAAAAGTTTAATAATTTGATAAGAACACTACTTATTTAATAATTAAATAAACAAATAAGAAGAAGCAATAAGTAAAAGGAAGGTTATTTAAAATATTTATTTGATATTCCTTTAGTTTTGCCTAAAATACCTGGAATAAATATGTAAAACACTCAAAAAAGTGGAATTTACATGAAATATATGTGGTGTATACTTCTGAAATATTTAAACAGTAACTAAAATTTATATTTCGTATAAATGTTTCTTGGTGTGTGTGTGTATTGTTGTTGCATAGAATCATCATTCAGATTAAACAGATTTAATCGAATCCGATTGTTTTAATTCTTTAACAACTAAAGAAACCTGTGTTGCTTAAGTGAATATTCTAATAAAATGTTCGAAAGGAACTATATCTTCAACAAACACATTTCACTTCAAAAGCAGCCACGAAGCGTCCAAGCCCAATCATTACTGATATTTAAAACTTAATAGCAATTTAACGTCAATCCTTCTTTGTAAGTCTATTTTTTTCTCTTTTTTAATACTTTTAAATGAAAGCGGCTATCAGGAATTATAACAAACTCTTAATAATCATTTTATTTGAATTAAATATGATTATCTTAACGATAACTAGAATACTACAGAATTATTTAAATATTTAAAAAAAAACTCGGTAAAATTTCATAATTCTCAAAAAGTTATTTAATTAGACAGCTATACACATAATTATTGTATCTTTTCTTTGCTTCGTTGATTTAAAAAATGAAGCGTTCTTTATCTTAGAAAAAAACGAGATGATTCTGTGAAATTTGAACGAATTATTTTAAATAAAAGTTATAAAGTAGTTTTGCCCCTCTTTATATCTATTTAGAATCGGATTTAGGAGTAACAAATCGCTCTAAATTCCTTTTTTATGAAACTGTTCAATCATTCATGAATAAAATTTTGAAATATAAATATGAACTTCTTACACCTCTACACCTGTTTGATTTTTAAACTACTGTTTACAAAAATACATAAATTAAGAGCCGTTTCTCAAAATTTTAAATTTTGATTCACATTTTCGATTAGAAGTATAGTAATTAATAACACCAAAAGTTTGAGTTTAATTTTGTTGCAAAAATTAAGTTTTTAGCATTTAAAAAAAAATCTAGAATTATCAGGCATAACAGTTTTAATTTGTTGATATTCAAGCGCTCTCTATTACCACAAAAATACCATGACAAAAATTCTCTAAAATACCATGACATTTTTTTAAAAAAAATATTTGTTATTATGAATCAAAAAGTAAAAAAATAATGCTGCATTTTAATAAAAGAACAACAATAAATGCATCAGAAGGAAATGAAAGAACAATTCAAATACTACTTCATGAGAATAATTAATTTGCGAAATATACAAAATAATTATTCAAATATTTAAAATAAAATTCGGAAAAATTTCATAAAACTCAAATAGTTTTTTGAATAAATTTAGAAAGTTATTTCACCTTTGTCCTTACCTTGTTGATTTGAAAAATAAAGTGTAATAAATTACTTCATCTAACAGCATTATCTTAGAAAGAGATATTTTTGTGAAACTTCAACAAACATATTATTTTAATGAATAATTATAAAGTAGTTTTGTTTATCCTAACATTTTCTTAGAATCGGATTTAAGAGTAACAAATCGCCTTGAATTCCTTTTTCATGAAATTGTTCAACAATTTATTATTGGAAAATTTGAAATAGAAATATGAACTTTTTACACCTCTGCAAATGTCTGTTTTTAAAACGGTACAGAAAATTAAAAGCGGTTGCTTAAAAATTTAAACTTGGATACACATTCTCAATTAGACATATTGTAATGAATTGCACCAAATGTTTTAAATTCATTAAAACGTTGGAAAAATAAGCCTTTAGCATTTAAAATCATCTAGAAATCACCCATAATAGTTTTAATTTGTTGATTTTTATACTCTATTACAGCAAATTCTACACTCTGAAATGCTCTGATTATTTTAAAATCTTTATTTCACAAATATTTGTGTTAATGTTACTAATATGCATATGTTGTTATTATGAATAAAAAAATAAGGAAATAATACAGCATTGGACTAAAAAAACAACAATAAATGCATGAGAAGCAAATGCAAGAAAAAGAAAAAGTCAAATAATATTTCATGAGAATAATTAATTTACCAAAAAAAGGCATTATTAGATCTCCTTTGCAAGTAGCAATGTTTTTTTTAAAGTTATTTTGTATTTATAATTAATATGAAATACACACAACAAGAAGTTAACCAACAAGCAATAAATTAAAAATGAGAAATTAATTAGGAAAATGTAGGAGGAATCACGTAAATATTTTTTCTGGTAGAACAGGGGTCGGCAGCCGCAGCGTGTCTAAAATGTTTACCAATATAGTTCATGATACCGCACACAGTATCGAAAAAAATCTGACTACTCAAACAGAGTGAGACAAAACAAATTTGTTCCCTCTGAAGTATCCTTTTTAACTTCCAAAGAGGATAAAGTGCTAATATCAATTTTAACTTCCTCGTGAAGTTTACTAAGTCTTAAAATATTTATTTTATTTACTGGGGCTTGTGTGATTCATAAGTTCATTAATGATGATTTTGAAAGATTAAATCAAACGATCTATTCAAAACGTTATTGTAGGGTTTTTAAGGAAGCAACTCGTATTTTTCTTCAGTTTTAAATCCTTCTATTGCCTCTTGAGCTGGAGTCCCCAAATAATAACTGGTTTTATATTGATACCACATCACCACACTACCCCGATGCCAGTGATTCGGGAGGGCTGCGGTAGCCCAGTGGTCAAAGTATCGGATCATGGCAGGCATGTCATGAGTTCGAGCCCAGTACCACTAAAGACCCGCCGTGTAGGGCAGCGATGCACGTTAAATCTGTCGAGAGTTGAAACGTCCTCCCGTTGGTGTGGTAGTTAGGAGAGGGAGGGTGCCAGCTCAGGTGTCGTCCACGTCACTTGACCAAGGCTCAAAATTAAGTAGTTCGTCGCCAAAAGTCCTAGTGTAGCTGATTGATTTTTTTGGCGCAAGAGCCAAGTTTGGCTATACTGCGCTACACCTAGTGTAGCTGAACAGTGGGACGCTAATATTCACTCACGCCAGTGATTCGGCGAACGAAGGATACTATATCCATGGCGAGCGTGTAAGTAGTTGCTTCACTTTGAGTGGGACGGCTTTTGTGGGTAGCGTCGTCGTGTGTGACGACTTAAGTGCGTCATGTGTCTGACGGCTTGGTTGCTCTTGTGGTGGATAGATGGCGCCATGACTGCTGCGGTTCTCTTTGCCCGGCCAGAGTCACCAATGAAGGAAGAAAGATTCGATTTCGGCACTTTCCATTCCGAAAACGAGTATTTTAGCCATCACGCCTAAATGATCGTCTTCGCGTGTTGGCTATAACTGGATTTATATTGATATCACACTTCTATGGAATTTACGGAAATAATATGAAAATAATTGATAACTTCACACAACACAATTCTTAAAATAACAAACTCGTATATAGTTTTAAACAAATCCCCCCAAGTACTGTACATAAAAGAGGGAGAGTAAAAGTAAAAAATTTGAATTTCCACATTTGAGATATTTATTTAATCTAAATTTGGCTGCAGTCTATGTGTGTTTATTTTAACTTTTATCTTTCAAATAATCTTAGCTCATTTCAATAGGGAAAACATTCAGAAAATTACTTGAATATATGAAAGCCAAAGTGAATTTAAACCACCCTTAATTAAAATATTATAGAGATATCACCAAACACATAAATTAATCTTATTAATGAGTCAAATTTACACCTGTAAACAGACAAACAAAAAACACAAGACTGGTTCAGTTTCCCACCAGCACTTATTTATTTTTATTCTGCAGCTCTGAAAAAGCATTAATTGTAACTAAACTAGAGCATAATATAAGACCAAATAAGTAAGTCTTCATGGATGACGCTTTATTAAAAAGATCAATTTTATGTTCATTTACAGAAATTTTTTTCAAGACATAAATATACAAGAAACTCTCAATTTAACCTTTAAAAATTAAAATTTCATTCAAAAGCGGATTAATGAGAGAAAACAAAAATAATAGTAATTCAAATGCTTTCATATTTAATTTATTTTCATGTATAAAATTAGTAAAATAGGCAAATAAGCAATGCTTGTCTGTTAAAAAATGCTTTCCTTGTATTGTGTATTACATCAAACTACTTATGCAGAAATTATACGATGTCATATTTGGTGCATACAAACATATATATTTAAACCTTCAAATAATTGGTGCCAATTTGATATCAGAGTGCTATGTGCTTTTGTTTATGTTTGTCAAGATAGGTGATAACAATACGATTACCTTGATATTTTAATCATGTAGTTGCCATAAGGATATTATAGTTAATTTTTATTGGTTTATTTCTGCAGTAACCCTATTAATTACAGGCGATTTTCACACACATTCGATTTCATTAAAACTTTAACTATTTCCTCTACAATCATTCTTCAAGCTTCTACTTCAGTCTTCTGTTTATTTTGTGCTATTTTCAAATATAAATATTTTTTAATATCATTGGTGAGAGAGAGAGTACCAGGATATTTTTTTTTAAAGAATATGAGGGCTGTACTTTTAATTATTGCTGCAAATTGCACATTTTCACTTTAATTTTACTTTTAAATAATGCATTTTTAAATGTTCCTTGTTCTATGAAATTCATTGAAGGAACTTGCAGTTTTGGGAATATTACACGAGTTATCAGCAATTATAAATTGATATTCATTATTGATTAATTTTAATATATATGTAATTGTGTTTTATGTTTAATATAATTACATAATACAATTATTATTATATATAATAATTATTAAATTATTATATATTTCATAGTATAATTATTATATTACATTGATATAAGAATAGATTGAAAGTAACCTATATTCTTTATTTAAAATAAATTTCAATACATTTTAAAACAGTTCTTAAAAATTATTTTCATGATGATTTATTACAGCTAAGCCGCCTTCTTGGATTCCACATCACTCCACAACAAGCGCTGCTTGGCGCGATTAAGGAATCGTGCCAAACAAATGACATCTGAGTTGGTTCCTCAGTCTCGAAACTTCCGTTGACTGATGAATTCACAACATAAGAATACTTTATTAGATTAAATTATAATGTTTTTACAAAAACATCTTGCTTCAAACTTAAAGAATATTAAATGAGGGAGTTTCTTATTAATGAAATAATTAATTTGTGACCTGATGTAGAACTAAAGCTGTATGATTATAAAATTATTTTCCATTGTTTCTCATACACAAAACAAAGAACCTTTATTTTCACACAATATGAAGAAACCAGCACAAAAAGAAATAAAAATTTTATTATTAAAATATACATATTGCTGCCAAAATTACAACTCTTTCTTCCTTTGTTGAAAATATTTTTTACGGAAATGTAAAATTGCTTCAGGAACATAGCCTTTTTCACTAGCATCTAACTAAAAAATAAAGAACATAATTTTTTTTTCTTCCAAAATTCATTTATAACATTTCAATTATCTTTTAAATTAATTTTTAATTAAACAGTATTAAACAAAATCTTTAATTTATTTAAAATAACTTTGCTCCAAGTTCATGCACAATGAATACTTCATTATTTAATAATTAAGTTTAAAATTTTCCTTATTTTCGTTAATATTTTTATTCATAAGAAATTTCCCAATTAAATCTGTTTTCTGCAAAAGTAAACGTTTATGTAGGATTCTCATGGACCAGCTACCTAGAAATGTAACCCTTTGACGTGCGGAAAAATAAATTTGCTGAATTTTTCAATATAAAATTAATAAATGCTATGCATAGAACCTAAGAACAGAGAAAATACCTTTAAAAAAAT
>BMAV01021703.1:227822-266847 GCA_019973955.1 Trichonephila inaurata madagascariensis
GATGCATTTTTCTCACAGAAAGAAGAATTTTTTGTAAAGTGCTGACATCTAGTATCTTCTATGAAAGATAAAAGATATCAGTAGAACCATTGGTTTCATTCAAATACCACCGAGCGTTAAAAGGTTAAAGTGTAATGTTATAATCATATAGCATTTCTTAATTTCTACCTCAAATCTTAATCATTGCTAGTAATTGCTTGAAATAAAATACATTTGGCAGAATATTGAAAAATGGAGACATTTTTAGATTTAATTTATTTTTGTGACCTTTCCAAATACTTTTTAGAGGCTGTTCATCACATTCATTACTTAGTACCAGTAGTGTGTGTTTAAAGGGTTTCTCATCATTCTTTATTAACCCCTTAACTACTGCCAGTATATATATATGCCTCATACAGCATGGAACATGAGGAGAGGAGCATAAATGTATCTCATATGGAGAAATTTATACTCTGCACTTAGTTAAATTACTGTATTTACTCTAATCTAAGCTGTCATTGATTCTAAACCTCACCCCAAATTTTCAATGAAATTCTGTGAAAAATGAAAAATAATGTAAAATGATTCATCAAGAGAGAGAGAGATATATTCAATTTTAAGATATTAAAACAAATTTAAAATGAGAACTAATAAGAAAAGTGAATAATTAGTTATTTTATCAGTATTATAAGCTTTTAAAATATTTCTATGAACCTGTAATTGTGTTCTTAAATACCCCATCTAACAATGTTTTTCACTTCCATTCTAAGCCACACGATTTTCATAAGCATTAACATTGGGAAAAAAAAGTCTGGCTTAGATTCAAGTAAATACGATAATTCATATTTCAAAATCAAAACATGTTTTCATTTATTGTGAATTCATATCATTAATTTTTAAATACATAATAAATTTCAAAATTCATACTATTATTCTTTGTATTTGCTTTCTAAATCCCAATACATTTATCTTTGTTTCTTTCATATTTATTCACATGGGCCATAAAAATTTTTTCCGTAGTTAATTCTTACTTTTTAGGATTAATAAAGTGCTATTTTATTCGGAAAAAGTGTTAAAGATGTTTGCTAATCATCAATTATTATTATTATTTGCTAATTTAGAATATTCTTGGGGGAAAAAAATCTTACTCAAGAGAAAAACAAATTTTAAAAAATGACACACAAAAAGCTATTTTTAAAGATGTCATACAAATATAAGGAAATTCTTACATTTTCTTTGATTTTCTCCATTGTTATAAGGTAGCGTGATGAATGACCTGAGAGTGCTTGTTTACAATAGCTCAGAAGTTTGAGACATGGATGCTGAGGCAGTTGTTTTTTATCAAAGCTGTAAAATAAATTAAACAATCACCATAACTTCCATTACATACACGAGGATCTCATATTTGGGGGGCGGGGGGCACGAACAGGAAAAGAATAAATTATTCCACAATTATCAATATATGTATGAACTAATAACTATAAGAAAATGCATTTCTGTAAGATGAATGTTGAACATATTTGACCTGTGATCTGCAGTGCTAAATCTACCAATTTAACATGAATGAATTAATCAACTGATGGTATTCTACATCAACAGTGGATTAGATGTACGTTAATTGACCACTAGGGTACTTTCTCATGGTGAAGTTTTGACAATATTGTAAAAACTTAAGAGTTACAAAAATGAAAATTATAATGTTCTTTGAATTTATAGATTTGAATAACCACATCTAATATAATTAAATTTGTTTTTAACTATAAAAAATGCCCAGAAATGCAAATTATTGGGTTGTTTGGGAAGTCATTTCATTTTTTCCCGACAGAGAACTTTATTGAATTTTGTTACACCCAACTTCACACTTAAGCCGTATAATAATTATATGTGTTGAGAGCTGACATAGCAAGGCTTGGTTTTGAAAAAAGTACAATTGATTCGACACAGTTTTTCATTGGCGCCTTTTCAAATATGGAGAGTGAAAAACAGCATATTTTACTACTTTTTTATTATCAAAAAGGTAAAAATGCTGTTCAAGCAAGAAAGAAATTAGATGATATGTATAGAGAAATTGTATTGACAGTAAGACAGCGCCAAAACTGGTTTGCAAAATTTCTACCTGGTAATTTTTATGCTGAAGATGCACCACGTTCTGGAAGGTCAATTGATGCTGATAAAGACTACAGACATTAACTAATGCAACCTGGGGAATAACAACTCATGCGATCACTGAGAATTTGAATTTATCGAATTCAACTGTTCATGACTGCTTGAAAGGCCTAGGTTTAACCTCAAAGCTTGACATTTGGGTTCCTCATGTTCTCACAGAAATAATCTTGTGTTGTTATTTTGATATCTATGATTTGCTTATCAAACGTCAATGAAATCATCACTGGGGGCGCGAAATGACTATAACAATGTCAAAAGCAAGAGATCATGGATTAAAATTTATGAACTGGCTGAAAAGCATTTCGAAAGCCTTGTTGCTATCTGGTGAGATATTCAAAGGAATAATGTTTTTTTTTAAACTTTTACCGGATAACACAATTATTAGTTTTGAAGTGAACTGTCATCAGTTAGACAAATTGAATGATCACCTTTATTAAAAAGACTAGTAGCGATCAACAGAAAAAGCACAGTGTTTCACCAAGATAATGGGAGAACTCGTACAAGTTTGGTAACTCACCAAAAACTTTTACAGCTTAAATGGGATATCCTGCCACACCCACCATATTCTCCAGATCTGACACCTTCTGATTATTATTTATTCTAGTCTCTACAAAAATTTTTAGATGATAAAACCTTTTCTTCAAATGAAGTCAAAAATCTTCTGGATCAGTTTTTTGCTAGCAATAAACAAAAATTTTATGAGCGTGGAATTATGCTACTGCCAGAAAGATGGCAAAAGGTATTGGGCCAGAATGAGCAATTTTTTATTTAATAAAATATTTATTCCCTCAATGAAAATTGTCTTCAATTTTCACAAAAAAACTTCCAAACAATTCAATAATTTGTAAAATAAATATGGAAAAAATCAGACCTTTTTTTTTCTCCAGAGAATATTAATGCCCATTTAGACTAATATGTGAGGGCCTTAATTAAATGTAAAGCCCATTTTTGAGACAAAATAATGTCTCAATTTTCATAAAAATTTATAATATTGCAATTTATGTGTCTGTTTATAATATAACATTTTTTAAATTTCAAAATAATTCATAAATACTTTTATTTTAATACATAAAGAGATAGCTTATTTAGCAATATGGTATAGGAGAAAAATTGCATAACACATTTTATTCAAGAAAAAAATGGATCAACTGAGAAAAAAATCAGTAACAAAATAAATATGCTCCTCTCTTAAGAATAGTGAAGTCAAAATAGAATACTAATGTTCAAGTACTTTTTTACATCTGAAAAAATATTCCAAATCTGGCTCCCATTCTTCAAATTACACAAAAACAGCCTTAAGCCATAGAAAAACATAAAATGCATTAATTTGGAATGACAAAGGTCAATAAGTCATACTCCAAATAGTCAAGATTTAACTTAATGAAACTGTATACAGAGCAAGACTACTCCCCCATTGAATACAACATTGCACACACACACATTTCTGAATTACATGATAATTAGGTGTTAAATTATGGAAGTGATCTTTCTCTTTTTTTCTTTTATTTTAAAGATTATATAATGCATGTGCATACTTTCAGTACAAATAATTGAACAAGTAAAGGGCCACATGCTTAACATCTAAGTATATTTTATTTAATCCTCAGTCAGTAGTAATAAGGATCCTGTATGGCAGAGATTTTCAACCTCTGCATTATTGTGCAATACCAATTTTTTTTTGTTTTTGAATTATTAATTATACACTGAGAAAAAAATAAAATCTAGAACTGAATCATTTGGCTGTTTATAGAAATGAATTAAAAGTATTCATGTTATATTTAACTTAACCTTTCGTGGATAGATGGATATAAAAAAATTGATTGGGTTAGTAATCCATTTGTGTGATAATGGATACATCTGTTTATGATTTAACTTTCATTGAAGAGAAAAAACTAATTTTGCCCTGTAATAATCGAAATTTAATTTCAAAACATTTGGAAGTCAATTTTCATTTTTGATTAAAATTAAGGGTGATTATCTCATAATGGCTAAAAAAGCTTTTAAAATATTGTTACAATTTTCTACATCAAATTTGAAGATTTTCAGCATTAACAAATATAAAAAAAAATAATTTAGACTTTTAAATGTAGATGACGAATTGAGAGTGTCATTATCATTTTTACAACCAAATATAAACAGAATGATCAAAAATCATCAAGCTCTAATTTTGCTTTAAATATACAGTTGGACCTGTTTTTGTGCAGTTGATAAAAACCCCATAAAAATAAATGCACAAAAAAAAAATATTTCGAAAATTTCATGAATTCTTACATATAACAAGCCCAATTCATCAAAATACTGCAGAAATTGTTATTTATGCGGTCGCACAAAAATAAAATCGCATAAAAAAAGGACTGCACAAAAACAAGTTTTACTGTATTATTATAATTAATTTTTTATTAATTACTCAATAAACATTTTGTTGACTGTGTCCTACACATTTCCTTTTACATTAAGAAATAATTATCGTAAACTAATTTACATAGTGTATTACAGATATGTACAATTCTTATAAACTTATTTTATTGTTAGTGTGCCATCAAATTTTGAAATTGTTTAAAGTGTACAGTGTCAAAAAAGGTTGAGAATCACTGCTGTATGGGAAGCTCTGTGTCTCATATCTCAATTTATACTAAATAAAAATATCTAAATCCACAACAATTGTCTAGTAAAGCTTTTACACAGCTCATTACCATAAACAAGAAAATTACTTTAATGGTTCAAAGTCCCAAAACAATTCAGAATGCCTTTTTTATAGCTTAAAACATGCATTCTCTTAGTAATACAAGCAGTAATCAACAAACTTTTTTTTTTCTTTTACAAATTTATATTTTTAAGATATCACATCAGAAAATCTCTCTAATGCCAAATAAGGAATAACTACAAAAACTTTCGATCAACAAAATAAAGTACAACACTATTAAGATATTTATGATAATAAAATATGAAATATTTTTTTAAGCACATAATCTTATGTAAATAAACATGTTGTATAAACCAATTAGAAATGAAAATTTGTTTTTATATTAAAATTTAAATTTAACATCACACTTAAAGAGAAAGGTTAAAATTTTCTTACTCATCATTAAAACAAGGCATCCAGAATACTAAACGTCCATGTAGTTTTAAATATGTAGAACTAAAATCAAGGAGATCTTCTATTATTTGTTGAAGACTGTATGTTACTTTGGACGGAATATGATCAAAGGCTCTGGAAAATATAAATTCTATTATTTCTTGTAGACTGTATGTTATTTTTGATATTAAACACTCTGGAAAATATAAAGCAACACATTTTGATTTTACATGAATATATAAAATTCTAATAAGAATCAAAATTTATCAAAGACTTATATAAGCTTTCTTTGTCAAACATGTATTGCAATGCATTTCAATACATGAGCATTACATAGTACTCTTGACAATATTTAACTATCATTTTTTAAAAATATAGACAACTGTTTTCTTTAGATAACGATAGGTTTTGAAATATTGATTTATATAAATCAGAATTAAAAGGCTATTCAGATACAGTTTGCAAAAATAAAACAAATCAATTTTACGGAAAGGAGAATATTTCCAATTTTTCTTGTAGCTACTTACAAATGTTCTGGAATTTTATAATCTTTTTCTGAACCAATTCTTTCAGTAGATTCCCTTATTCCATATGGAGCTAGACAGGAAAAAAAAATATAACATTTAAATTATTGAAAATATAAATCCTTTACAAGGTTATGTAAATTGTAAATGAGATAAAAATCAGAGCAATATAGAAATATTAGCAAAAAGTAACATAAATTGAATAACCCCAGTTAAAACTATCATATTATTAGGTTGTAAAATTACTTAAAATTTTAAGATACTTATGACTTTGCTTGATACTAAAATAAACAAAATGCAAAGTAATTTATGTGGTAATGTAAAAAAAAACAAACTAAACTCTGTGGCACAACAAGCCAAGGCCTACTCCAGTTATTTTCATGATCTCAAGCACTGAGGTGTACAAGCAGATGTTTCGATCAGGTGGTCAGTCTGATGTGAGACCCTAGTGTTTAGTTCCCAAGCAAACTTGGTATTCATTTATCAACCCACTGAAGGGATGAAAGGCTGAGTCGACCTTGTTCAGCCCAGGGTTTATAAGATAATGGGTAATCTTAAAAACATTATCTCATGTTATTTTTTTGTTAAAAATTCCATATTAAAAAAAAAAAAAACATAAACATCAATATTAGTTCAATCACAAATAAATGGTTATTAGCAATTTTATGGAGCATATTTTATGGATTATACAAATAATTTAGGTAAGATATTACACGCATGTGATTTGATTGTTTATAAAGGGGTTCACTCATGTGATGGGTTCAAAAAAGCTTTTTTTTTTATAAATTGCTTTCTTAGCATGTCTAGAATACAGTGGTACAGTGATTTTTTAAAATTCAAAGTCATTATAAAGAAGCTGTTCAGAGTGCTAAGTTAAGATTTTCACTGTTTTAATCGGACTTGAAACTTTTAAATGTGTTTTTCTCAAAACCATGTTTTCAAACTTTCCTCCATCATATCTTAAGAATGGTTTGACTGTAAGAATTCTAATTTATAGGGTAGACTCAGCTTATATATACACATCAAATGGACTATGATCATTCCAAAATTCAAAATATTTCTTTTTATAACAAAAAACCCCATAAAATTCGAAACTTTTTCTTCAGAGGTCTACCAAAAATCCAGTTTTTGATATTTTCAATTGAGTATACTCCATTATGTGCATTTAAGCTTATACATTAAAACATCATTAATTTTTTTAATTTCAGATAAGCTAATCAGGCAGAATCGTGGAGGAAGTGAGTGTCTATTTTTTCAAGGCGGGTGTGTTCAGAGCGCTATAACTCACGTTCTATTGGATATTTTTGGCTAAACATTTATATACTGATTGTTAAAATACATATAAATAAATGATTTAAAGCTTAAATTTCTGTCTTTTTACTGGTCATCCAAAAAAATTCCCTAAGAATGCTTAAAAAACAGGTCATCACATGGGTGAACCCCCTTAATGTTGTACTTTGCAGCAACACAAGAATTAATGGAGAGATCTCACAATAATGAACAATAGTCAAGTGATGAGGATGAACCTTCAGCTGAAACCATTCTTCAAACTTCCAACACTACACTAGGGTGAAAATTTGAGCCTCCATAGATTTAATGTGCTACAACCCCTATACACATCAAATCATCTTACCTGGAGTTGAATTCATGATGACAAAAAGGCCAGCTATCAGTTTGAAATCAAAACCACTCAACTACAGCATTAACTCTAAGTATGAGACAAATTTACAAAATAAAATTTAGATAATTTTTTTTAATATAAATATTGATTAAAATTGCCTAACTGAACACAAAGTGTGGCATTTTTAAATCAAAGGGCACT
The DNA here is from genome assembly GCA_019973955.1 of Trichonephila inaurata madagascariensis. Lineage (NCBI taxonomy): Eukaryota > Metazoa > Arthropoda > Arachnida > Araneae > Nephilidae > Trichonephila > Trichonephila inaurata. Next base: position 235,390 of record BMAV01021703.1, read on the forward strand.
ATAATCTTCTTTCTTAATCATAATTCTACATCATAATGATGCTACCTCTCTCTCTCCTTTATTAAAACACAAAAAATTCTTCAATTGTCTTAATAGAAGGAAAAGTTCAATTAATAGTTATAAGTTGCAGTTTTAATCAAATAGATATGCCTTTTAAAATCTGCAGCATGTGCCTCTATGATTAAAAGGAAAACTATGTCTTAATATAGCACTAAAATTAAATTTTATACAAAGTAATTATTTTAAAACCACATATATATACTTACGATCAGTAATAATGGCATCAAAAAAAGAATGACATCGCCATAGTGGAAGAGCAGCATCTGAGACTATCACATCTAAATAGTGAGATTCGTATCCATATTGCTTCATATTGGTCAGAATACATTCATCTGGTGCTCTTCGTTTATGCTTCAGTCGAGAAGATTTATCTATGAATAAGTAGAAAAATATACTGTTCATAATATTTAATAAGATTTCCATGACTGCATTTAAAAATTAAAACACAGTGCTTTCTATAATTTTGAATTCAATTGATTCAGTTTAGGCATCTAATTTGATCATTACAATAATTTTCTTTCCAGAACACATATGGAAAACAATGTTTTCTTTTCAATATTTTTTTAACTTGAGCTACATTGAAACACTGCTGTTCGAGAAAGCTATATTAATCCCTCATGGTTCTGATGGCATTATATGAGAAAATGACACACTGGCTTAGTATCAATATACATGTTTGAATCATTTTAAGTAAAATGAAATATATTGTAAACAATTGTCACTTTGAATTTTAGCTAGCAATTTTTCAAAATTAAATTCAAGTACCTATGGTAAGTTTTACAACTATAAAAATACTCATTAATAAAAAAAATATTTTAGAAAAAAAATGTATGTAGAATTTAAAGCAATACACAGTTTTATTTTAAATTAATACTGAACATTACTCTCATTTTAATGCATTTAAAGACGTTGAACAATGAAATGCGTTATGAAGGAAAATCTGTTTGTCTTCATTGTGTCATCATAACTGTATAAATAAATGATAAAGGCAAAAAAAACAGTGGAGCACTTTTATGTAGAAAGAACAGGTTTCATATCATTTGAGAAGATGAAACAGTAAGAACATATTCATAAGTAAACCAAGAAGAATAAAGTATTCTTCCTCTTTAAAAAAAAAAGGCTTGTTAATTCTCCATTCCTAATTATAAATGTATCTGGAATGCCGTCAGCATATAAATTCATAGCAAAATTAATAAGTATATTTAATTATTAATGCAATGGGGAGATTATTTATATTAACATAAACTAAATAATCAGAGGACAGAATAAGATAGTTCACACATATTTACCTTTTCCATGAAGCATTAAATAATCTATGTCTGTACCTAGTACATAACCTCCAAAATGAGCAGCTGCAACAAGTAAGCCACCTAATAGAAAATTTAAAAGATGTTATACAAACAGTAATAATTAAACACATAGATTTTCGTGGTATGTAAAAAAGAAGTATACATATTTTTATAAGTTGAATGAAATATATATATATTTAATGCATAACATGGAATTAGGAAGCAAAATAAAATTAACTCACAGACAAGAAACATTTATTTAATAATGAGCTTCATCTTAACCACTTGTAAGATCAGAGAGCAAACAATTGAAAATTCTATAATCCAAGGGAGTGTAATTTCCCAACTTTTTCACTCGGTAAAAGATTTGTCTCTCAGATCCTGAATTTTCTACACCAGTTTACTTTTTTAATTAAGTTTTCAAAAATTTTACTTTTTGTAATATTACAACATAAAGAAGCTTACTTTCCATTATTATTCAAAAAATGATTAATTTTAGTAAAAAAAAATAATAAAATAATTTACAGGATATTAAAAGAAAGCAAAAATCAACTTGAATATTAATATATACCTAAGTGAAAATTTACAGTTTGGTGCAATTAGGGGTAAATGTTATTCAAAAATACTTTATGAAACTTGAGGGGGGAAAAAGTTTATAATGATATAAATCTTATTAAACATAAACTTAACATATGTTAAGCAAAATATTATTTGAAATGATTTCCAATTGCAATACTACAAACTTCATTTTATTTCAATTTTTAACTGACAAAATCTATAACATAAGAAACTGTTAGTAGAGACAGAAGACCCTATAAAGATACACAAAAGTAAAAAATATGAAAGTATACATTTCAGCAAAAAAGCAACATTTGCTTTGAAGAATGCTCCATTATGCATTCACTACTCTATATGCATTTAAGTATTTCTAGAACTAGAACCAAAATTCATAAGTGAGTATTAATTCTGAATTTTGTGGAACAAGCAAATATATAGTCGATAAAACTAGTGCCAAATTAAATTCAAACAAGTCTTTTCCTAGCAGAGACATGAACTCATGAATAAATTATTTACATACAAAGCTGTATTCCCACTTTTGTGCACTAACAAATATGATGAAAATTGCTGCCAGCCCCACTAAAAGTCATCTGTAGTGCATGATTGCCAAAATAATTCTTGGTCCAGATGACACCAAACACCCAGTTTCTCTGTGAAAAATGCTCCTTTTTATTAACCTGGCATCATTCATGTGAAAGAAATGACCGAAAGTTCTCGCACAGGGTATCTCATACCCAAGGGTCTTCACATCCTGTTTTTACCAAAAAAAACAGAAAGTAAAATTTGTATACAAAAGTTAAAAAGAAAGAAAAGAAGGAAATACAATATGCTTATTCCATTTTTCACATGTATATTTAGTTTCTCCATTCTCATTTATAAGGACATTCAGTACATTGTTAACACACTCCTTTAATCTTGTTGTGAGTGAGTGCGAAGTTTTCACTGGATCTTAATTCTTTTTAAATCTTTATCTTTTTAAAATTAAACATATAAGAGTAAACTTTTCTATTCTTTAAATTAAAAAAAAATCTGGAATTTCTTTCTTGTTTTCTCTTATTGTTTCAGCAATAGATTTTCTTTTTTTTAAGTTCATCTGAATGTGGATAAGATGTGTACCAGTTGTCTCCTTTCAAATTAGGTTCTTCCCAAATGTTTTTGTGTCTCTAAATATAAAACATTTATTTTCAATAGTCTCCCTTTTCTAAATCTGGATGGATTAAAGTGGAGGAATCATATACTTGCTGTTATACTCTTCATCCTTTGATTCTTCCTATCATAACCATGAAGAGAATTTCTTCATCTAAAAATACTGTTGTACTATATCTACTAAATACTGTATCTATTAAATTACTTAAATATCACATTTCTTCATCATAACTATAATAATACGCCATAGCATAAGGAAGATTTAAAACATGCTCATGCACTCAGAACTGTAATGGGGATTCACGTGCAAGGTATGACATACCCGAAGAGGCGTATCCAAAAATATATATTTAGAATTTTCTTACAAGCTAAGGCCCCTCAAAGGATATGACCTTAAAGTCAGCTACAGGAGAAATTATCCATTTTCCAAAAAAGGTTTAAAAAGGAGCATTGAAAAAAGTTAGACGGTGGGTATGACATACCCTGCACGAGAAGTGCTGGGTTAATTATTCTTTTAAAAAAATATTTATGTACTTGCTTCTTATGACTTTTTTAATTTATTGTACTTTTAATTTATTAAACTACTTCACCTGCTTATATAACTTGTTTCTTTCAAAACCTGTCATGCAAAATACAAATAACTGGAAAAATTATTTGAAATTAAATATATATTACAGTTAACATGGACAAAATTTAATTGTTTGGAGGTTTTACAGCAGCAATAATATTCTTATAATACGGAAACTTAAAATATGCTTAGTATGATGTATACTTGATTTATCATTATCACACATAGAAAAAATAAAAACTTCAACATGTAAAGCTTGAAAAACTACATTTCCGAATAAAGTTTAAAAAGAAATCAATCCTTAAATCATTTTGACTTAAGTACTAAAATAAATTCTACCACATGAAAAATCATGAAACATTCTTAAATGTAAGTGAATTATTTGATAAGAAGAGAATGCATTCTTACAAAGTTCATGAGAAAACTACAAACCAGTTCCAACAAATGGGTCCAAAACAATATCTCCTGATTTAATCTCAGCCATATTAACCATTACTAAGGACAATAAAGGATCCATAGTAGTATTCCCTATAAATTTTCGTGTTTTTAGATTAATTTTCTGACTGACATATCTTTGCCCATCAGCAATCTAAATAATGAAGAAAAAATTACATTAAAAACGTTTACAACTTTTCCAGTAGTTTCAACATATAAAGAGACATATAATTTTATACTTTAAATTTCATTTAAAATAAATTTAGACTACATAAAATAATAATAAATTATAATTTCATTTGTTACTTACAAAACTAATGTGAAAAATAATAAAGTTTTTAAAGAATTTAATATTAACAAGAGGAGGGCATGACTAAGGAAATTCATTTGGGATCAAGACTTGGTGTAAAAGTAGTACTCCTTTAAGGTGTTCACCCCTCAATGTAATTCCACCGAATGGTCAGTCAATTCAGAGAAAAAAGCTTTTGAAATTCATTCTTAGCTTTTATACAATTAAGTTTTAATTTTCCCCCAATGAATTTGTAGCCTGCTTGGTAAATCGTCTGCTTACTGTGAGCGAGGTCAGATTGAGTCCACACGATCAACTTTTTTTTCTTCAATTCATTTAATTATTTAAAATTAAATAAATTTATTTATAAAAGATTTATTAAATATTAAATGATATTTAATGTAATTATTTTGTATTTTATAAAGTTAAAAAAAATTAAATAAATTTATTACTTTACTTATTTATTTGTAAAATTATTTCAAATCATTATTAATTAAAAAGTATTTAAAATTATTATTAATTGAAATATTTAAAATAATTATCAATTAAAACTATTAATATGATTAATTTATTATTGAAATTATTAATTTATTATTAAAATTAATTAAATTTATTTCAAAAGGACTTATTAGATATTTTATAAAATTACTAGTAGCCTGATAGATGTTGTCCAGCACAAAGGTCTTAAATCAGAAAATTTCAAACTTTTTGGAATAAGTTGATGAAAATTGATATACTTGATATCGTTTTGAAGAAAATTTTTATAAAAGAAGTTATTACAATACCTGACAATATCACATGCACAGTTACCACAATTCAACCAATGGATTGTGAGTGAGTAAGTGTACACTATGAACTAAGTTGAATGTAGTAGAAGCTATTCTGAATATAAACTTAAACTTGTTTTAATTAAATGATAAAAAAGATAAAACTCAAGCTATTTTCATAATAGGTATATTTTTTTAATGCACAATAAATAAATTTATCGTAATGCCAGTTATTGCACAATATTTTTGGTTAATCCTTGCGGGGTATAAACAAACAAATGTGATGGTTTGCCAACCCTCGGACACGCAACATGTAATTGGCTGTGCAAAAAACAAAATTTTCCCTCTTATTTCTTTTTTTCTTGCTGCGCATTAGCGGAATAAACAACACACAGTGGGAAAACAATTACGTATTTTAAGGTTACTAATTAATATCTTTTTAACTAATTGCTATATTGGACTGAATTATAAATCTAAACTATTCTCGAATCCACTTGAACACCCACAAAAAATGTCACCAAAATTGGTCCAGCCATTTAGGAGGAGTTCAGTCACATACACATGCACAGAAGAATTATATATATAAAGATAAAATATAATTAAATTAATAATATATAAAAAAGACATTTTTTTATTATATTGATTATGAAATAATTAATTTAATAATAATAATATATTTTATAAATTATTTTATATTATATATAATATTTTATTTATAGTATATTGTATTTCACATTATAAAACTATTTGCAACTAATTTTTATGTAAAATATCATTTAATATCTATTATATATTTTATTATAAATATTATTTATTAACACAAAATATATTTATAAAATATAATAAATATTTATATAATTATAGTAATTTTTTTTACCTTATAATATACAAAATAACTACATAAAATATCATTTAATATTTAATAAACTTTTCATAAATAAATTTATTTAATTTTAAAAAATAATTAAATGAATTGAAGAAAAAAAAAGTTGATCGTGTGGAATCGAACCCTGACCTCGCGCATAGTAGGCAGATGATTTACCAAGCAGGCTACGGAATAGTTGGGGAAAATTAAAACTTAATTGTATAAAAGCTAAGCACGAATTTCGAAGGCCAATTTTTCCAAATTGACTGGCCATTTGGAGGAATTACATTGAGTGGTGAACACCCTAAAGGAGTACTACTATTACACCAAGTGTTGACCCAAATGAATTTCCTTAGTCATGCCCTTCCCTTGTAAGTAGAAAAACCCCAGAGGTATTTTTTTTTTAAAGACAAACATTGTAGATTGATTCAATATGAATCAATTGATTCCTTTATCTAATCTTACCACTATGATACAGTTGCAATGTATGTCAAAAACCATAATAATTATGGCAGGAAATTATAACTATACACTGAAGAAATGTAATAACAGAACTAAAATTTTATTTTAAAAATTGTTTTAGCATTTTATAAGGGTGAATTCATATTTAGATTTCATGAAACTCATTCCTTAATTTTTTATTATAACTTTGTTTTGAACACTTTTGAAAAATGAATCCAACTGAAAAATATATTTAGTTAGAATTCCACATAAGATAAAAAAAAAAAGAATTAAAAGTATTGTATCCAAAAATTATAAATATTGATAGCCAAAAAAAATATATTACCACTTTCTCAAAAAAATTAACCACGACTGTATATTTGATAACAATAGGTTTGTTAGGTTTGAATAAAAAATGTAATAAGAAATTTAAAAATTTTCAATTACTGACCCATCTTCCAAAAAAAACATCAAAAGGCAATTCTGGAGCCCAATTTCGATCAGTTCCATAATATTCCATCAAAAGAAAGCTATGATCTGGATTGTTTAGCTTGATAGGACCTTCAAAACCTAAGAAAGCCAATTCCTACATAAAATAAGATATTTTGAAGGAAGTTCACACAAAATATTTTAATTTCATCATTAATTCTTTTAAATAAAAATAAAATTTTACATCAATTCTATCCACTTTGTATCCCAAAGGCATCTTTTTTCCAAAAGATTCAATCATAATTCTAAATGAGACATCTTCTCTAATATATGGTTCCTAAAATAAATTTTTTTCAATCAATATTTTTAATGTAAACAGGGATCAATTTAAGTTATTATTGATGGTAAACACAGAACTGATCAACTCACAAGAAAATTTTTGGGAATGTTTCCAAGATCAGTGTGAAGCTCTGGGATTGTTTTGCTTTTTGCCCACAATTCATATGCAGACCTAAATTAACATTAATAATAATTTAAGATCAGTCAGAAAAGTAATTCAAGAAAAACTGGAAAAGTTGATGAATACTCACTTAATTAAAACAGTTCTTGACATAATCTTGTGGATATCACTGGGTGAGGAGACATTTATTAAAAAATATGGCTGGGGAAAAAACAAAAAGAAAGAAAATTCTATTGTAATTAGTTATATTAGCTTGCATTGGTAAAATGTTATCAATATTATTGACATTCATCAGTAATTTAATAACGTATTTATTTGAGTCTAAGCCGTACCACAAATTCTCAACAAGTTTTTGTTAAAGAAAAATAGTGTAAAATAGCTTTATTGATATGCAACAGTAAGAAATTAAAATAAATTTAAAATGAGAACTAATAAGAAGTTGATAATTAGTTATTTTACTCTAGTATTATAAACTTTTAAATACATACATGAACTTGTAATTGCTCTAATTGCCCCATCCAATGATTTTTTTCCCTTCGATTCAAAGCTGCACCCGATTTTCAAATGCCTTAACATTGAAAAAAAGTGTGGCTTAGAGTCAAGTAAATACGGTAATACTGAAACATAAGTATCAAAATATTTTTTTAAATTCACAATAAATACCTTTCAAAAAGTCTGAAATTAAATATACTAACTGTTTAGGAAGCATTTATAAAACACAAATAATTTCTTATACATATGTTTGTAATTCATTTATATTCTTCAAAGCAAAACCACTTATTCTATATATTCTTTCAACACATTCATATTCTCTCAAAGAGTCATCAAGTGATTTTTGAAAGGAAATTAGATTTAATTAGCACCGCTAAGAGAAGCCTCAATATGTGTATGTGTTAAAAGTTCATATTAATGGGAAGGGGGGTGAGTGAGTGAATGTTGGGATTATTGGTGCAAGAGCCAATCTTGGCTAAACTGCGCCAAACAATCGTTAAAATATTAAAAGTATAAAACCATTAAAAAATCTGTAATAAATTCTAGTTATATAGAAAAGGTAAAATCTCAAACTATATATAAAAGTAAATTTGGACAAATAAATAAACAAATAGATTGGAGGGGGAAATTTCCCACCAAGTTCGACAAGTATTAAGTAAAAGTCACACATTTTCTGTTTTTCATTGGTGTTAATAGTAACAATCCTCTCCAATATTGTTTCCCGTCAAGTTCCTCTTCCTCACTGTCATATGTCATCATGTCTTCCTCATGCGTTGTGTATTCTGTTGAAGCTGGGTTTTTTCGTCTATACGGAGCCATCTTTATTTCTATTTTTTCTTCATTTAATTTTTTTAGTAATTCTTTTTTTCGTTTTCTTATACGAGTTTTAGAATTTTGTTTGGAATCCCGCACTGTATTAGATGTGGAGGGGGGTTGAATATCAAGGTTGGATGAGGAAGTGCATATTATTGAGGAAGATTCAATCGGGGTGAACATATTATTGGAGAGTAAGTCGTTAGAAATAAGAATAGGTGGTTCAGGCTTTGACACTGTAGCTGCTATTGAAGATATGGAAGGAAGTAGTTGAGCTTGAATTGATGAGGATGATGTGGAAACAGCAGTAGTGGGTGTTGATATATTTGGTATAGGGAGGGAAGAAATCGGTTGAAGTAATTTTAAAGGTGGGCATTTTATCTCTGTAATATTTTCGTCCGTTTGTGACGAATTGTTTACAGTTATGGATTTGGCAGCCTGAGCATAAGTTTGAGAAGGTTGAGGGGCTATTAATTTTCGGGTTTCTAAATATGATATGTTTTTGTGGCTGTGAACAATTGACGCATTTCAGCTTCAGACTGCAATCTGAGGAGGCATGTCCAACAGATGCACACCTAGAGCACGTCAATTGTCCTCTGCAGGCAGTTTGAGAGTGTCCAAACCTCTGGCACTTGAAACAGCGCAGAGGATTCGGAATGTATGGATGGACTTTACAATTCAAATAGCCAGCTTTAATGCTTTGGGGTAGTGTGGGGCTGTTGAAAGTTAAAATTAAGTGTTTGGTCGGTATAACAGTTGTATCTTTTTTTATTGTGATTCTTCTGACCTGAATAGCATCCTGATCGGAGAATCCCTCAAGGATTTCCGCTTCAGGGGTGGTCAACAGGTCAGGTTCAGAAATGACTATGCGGCATGAGTTAAGAGTTTTATGTGGACTTATTGTTACAGGTGAGTTCAGAAATGTTTTTGCGAGAAGGAAAGACTTTGACGGAAGAGTGTTTCAATTAGTAGATCACCGAATCTTAATCTTTTAACAAATTTAGGTTCACCACCTATTCCTACAATGGCTTTCTGTATAGCAAAAGGCGATTTTGATGCCATTTCATTATTCGGTAAAGAAATTAAAAGAAATCTGGTACAAGTCGAAATCTGGTCAATGTTAAGGTTGGGTAAATTAAGGCCTTTACCCGGGCACAGCAGCATTGGATCCAAAAACGTGAAGAAAAACTTCGTCCTAGTGTGCCTCCACCCACCACGGAGTCCAACAAGGGAGGCAGTGTGCCGGTCATCTGTCAAATACCAGGCACAGTGCTTACCCAGAGTACACCCAGAATATAGTAATACAGTCCAGGGCGAGGATCCAACTGGTAAACCCGCCACCCCTTATCTGCAGCACTAACCCTACAGCAGTGTCTCTCTGGGGACACTGAAGAGAGGTACTACCAGCCAATTGACAGGAGCGGAATGGGAAGGGGAGGCCTATTAAGGTTCATGTGGTAAGGTTTTAAACTTTACGGTGCAAACTTGTTCAATAAATATCCAATATAATGCATACACAAATCAATCAATGAACAACCATGGGAAGAATGTAGTTGTAAAGGAATTGTTATTTTTTTTACATAGAAGTATGTTTGAAAATCTAATTAGAAATCAGAAAAAATTATTGTACCTAATTATAGATGATTGATGGTTTGAATAATAATAGCAGAGTTGTAAGTGAAATCTTAGAAAACAAATTACTGTCTCGTAATTGTTCCTTGACTACTAAACAAGACTTTTCAAAGAACACGAGCATATACTTATCCCCTCCCCCTCTCCCTTTTCTATAACAGAGGGGGAGGGGTATCTTCAAAGAGTTGAAGACTTTCAGAAAATTTGGAAAAGAGAGAACACAACTCAAGAAAAGCCTGGCACAAATAAATGCACAATATTAGCACAAATAAATGTATAAATCCACACTGTTACACACCTTTTTTGGAAAATAACAATGAACTATGCATAGATAAAATATTTATGATTTACATCATTTTTTTAAAAAAATTTTCAATTGCATATAATACAAAAAAAAGAAAAAAAAAAAAAAAATAGTTCATTTATAAAAATACATATAAAGGATAACTTACATCTTTACATGATGGTTCTTCAACCCATTCAAAATTAATACTAAACATCCTTGTAATAGCTTGCAACTCCTACAGGGAAATAACATTGCATATCTAATTAAAAAAGTAAAATAAATAGCTTATAATTGTTTTAGGGAATTAAACCAATAGAAAAAGATACATGATTTTATTCAGGTTATAATATATAGTAACCTATAAATGTTTCAACCACTTTCAAATATCAGCAATTTATGAAGCAAAATAGTAAAATGGTTCCAAAGAAATCTTTCTGATTAATTATTAAAACGAAAAAGTACTCAGAAACATGAAAACTGAATTAAATCCAGATAGATGATTTACTTTTACAAAATAAATCATTTTACAAAAATTTATTTTAAATCATAAATATTGTTCACATAAGAGAAAAATAATATCGTTTCTTGATTTCTACTATTGAAATTATGAAAAATTTCATAAGATATATGTTTAAAATAAAATTTTACTGACAGTATAATAAAATACAATTTTATGACTTTAAAAAATTACACAGTATAACAATGATAAAAAAAAATAATATAAAACATATTGAAATCAATGCTCGGTAAAATTAAAACTGTTCAACTCAGTGAGACAAATAGATTAATCTTATAGAAATTTTGTAACACATCGATAATTAAGATAGAAATGTCAACATACAAAGCTTTAAGGTTCGCATATTTACAAAATATGCTTATAACTGTTTCATTAAAGTCACTGTAGATTGTAGAAAGTCAAGACTAATGATTCTAAAATTTTACAAAAAATCTACAATTCCATGATGTTTCTAATTTTCTTACAAATTCCCAAAGTAATAAGTTACAAAAAGTAAACCCATGTTTGATTTTTTTCTCTTGTTGTTTTATAAATATACTAACAAAAAAATTGACAAAAAAAAAAAAAAAAAATTAAGTAGAATTCAAATATCCAAGTGTAAAATTCAAAAAAAAATAATCAGATGCATGCCCAAAATTCAGCCTAATTTTAACAGTATAAAAATAGCTCATTAGACTCAAGACATAAAAAAAAAATCTGCAACATATCTTTTGAAGATATAAAATCTAAATTTTATGCATTTTTCTATACATGGTTGAAATTTAAAGTCATATGTCTGTTTCACTGGAGAAGCAGAACAGAATGCCTTTTGTATTTGGTGATGTTTTTTAGATTTCAAGGTACAATAATGATTTCTTTGATTCTGGCAAATAATTTCCCTTCATAACTGAAATACAAATTAATTCTGACAAGATCATGCTTTCTTTATACTTGATTGGTGTTATTTAGAATTAACAGATGTTTTTAAACATTTCTCTATTGTTGAAAAAGGATTAAAAAAATTTCAGCTTTAATATTCATTGCAATTTTGTATAATTTAATTTTTTAGTTTTGCCTATTGTGAACTTACCTGAACAATACAACTTAGAAGTATAATCTATGGTTTTTTTTTAAAAAAAAATGATTTTTAGAGCACCAGGGGAAAATACCTGTGATGCAATGATACATTACTAAAACGTTGATTTTGAATAATATCAATTGATCAGTTCATAAAAGCATGTGTTTGATTAAAAAAGGAATTTTATACATTAATTTATTAAGAAATACTGGTACAGAAGAATGAATAAGTATCATATCAAGAAGCCTGTGAGAAAGAGCAGTTGAAAAAAATAAATAATGTATGATCCAGATTTTAATAAGAATGAATATGTGAGTATAAAAAGTCAATTGTGTGATTTAATTTTCTTTTTTATATTAATCTCTCAAAGAAAAATTCACAAAGGACAAGCTGATGGAAAATAAATAAAATTCAATAGCTTCTTGTGAAGTTTCCATGTTGATATGGAAAAGGATGTACACAACCAGCAATTTATTGTGCAGCATTTAATCTTTCTTGAAGATCTTAAAAATGCTTTTTTTTTCCTTTGGATGAATTAGAACTCTATGAAAAGCAAGCCTTTTTTCTTAAGAAAAGTATAATTCTTATTTTATAATGTTACAATATTATTTCATGTGAAATTTTCTATTTTGTCATTTGCTAATGATTATCAAAACATATTGATAGTTACATGATTAATAATAGTGATTGCCAAAAAAATTACCATCTTCACTTAGAGGCACTTTGTTCTACATTTGAATTCTCAACCTAATCAAGAATATGCTTCATTATTAAAAATAACATTTTTCTTGTTTAAAACAATAAACAACACACCTAACCTAACACATACAATTTGTATAAGTTAACACTGCAATTAATTACATCTAAGCTCATGTTTATACAAACTTTTTACCAATATAAAATTTTAATTTTTCTTATTTTTAAAGAAAGAAACACAAATGATCTGTTATGTAGTTCTGTGCAAATATATAGATACATATACTTAAGAAAAAGAAATGTAGGATACATTAAGAAGTTCTGTGCAAATTCTTTTTTTTCTTGGTTTTTTTTTCCCATGATAAACATAAACAATATTATACAACACAATAACAAATATTTTTGTAATACATAAGAAATCACCATATAAATAAAATTTCATCATGAAATAACTTTTGAAATATGAATTGAAACTTGATAATATGAGTACTGTACTATAATATAATATGCTAAATTTACCTGCAGTCTAAAATTGAAGAAATCATGAGCATACCAGAGAAGAAAACTTTTCCCATAGTTAAAAATCTTCGTCATCCTTAAGAAAATGAAAATAGTCTTTTAAAATGAATTTGTAAATAATCAACAGCATAATTATCATGAACAAAACATACCAAACTCAGTCAGCAATTCAAAATAATTGTGACAAACAAACTTAATTTGGTACTTACGCATTATCGTAACAATGCTAACGTTCAAGATAACTCGCCAAGTTGGCAAACCCAATTTCGCATATATAGTACGCACTGAGTTGAAAATCAAGTGCTTAATTTTAAATGTCGCCAATATGATTGCGATAATATGTAAGTACGTTCTTTCGGGGTTGCCAACTTGGCTAGTTATTTTGGCTTTCTTGCGATATACAGTCACTCAAAAAAGTATTGGGACACTTGGTATGCATAACTGTAAAGTCATTTATAAAAATATTTATCATATTAAAACAAAAACAAAAAAATTGAATTAAGAAACATTTTAACACTTGGTGTACAGTATACAAGGAAAATTTTATTAGTATTATAGAATTACAATTTTATCTAGCTTTTCAAATAATTCAAAGGTACACTGGAGTCAAAAAAGTATTGGGACACTTTTGAAATGAGAAATTTAACAAATATACAGCACATCAATATAATTTAATTTTGCACCACTTTTTTAGACTAGAAGTTTAAACATAAGAGTTTCAACAAATAAGATTATTTATAGGAAAAATGGCAAGAAACAAAGATATATTGGTTGGTGTGCAAAATCCTATAATAAGTCATTGGAAAAAAGGGAAGTCAGTTCATGGTATAGGAAAAATCTTGAAATTGATAAGTTTCCTGCTTTTAACATCATTGACAGGTTCAAGAAAACAAATAGTGTTGAAAACAAGAAAAGATCAGGGCGTCCAAAGACAATTAATGAACGTGAAGAGAGGTGGCCTGTGAGACAAGTATGCATTAATCCAAGAACTAGTGCACTAAAAAAGACTTTGCTATGTAAAAGTAGGTTCGGAAAATCGGTAAATCCTGAAACAGTCAAATGTTTTAAGAAAACATAAGTATCATGGCAGAGTACCTCAAAGAAAGCCCTACATCAGCAAAGCAAATAAACAAGCTAGGTTGGCATTTGCTAAAATGTATGTAAGGTAGCCAACACAATACTGGGAAAAAGTAATTTTTGTTGATGAAAGCAAATATAACATTTTCGGATCATATGGCAAGCAAAAAGTTTGGCCGAAATCAAATACAGCAATACATGTCAAAAATTTACGGCCAACTATCAAATATGGATGGGGTAACCAGTGTCTGGGGCTGCATGGCAAGCTCTGATGTCGGGAACTTACATTTTATTGATGGTATAATGAATAAATATGTCTATTTTGACATTCTCAAGCGAAATTTAAGGCAAAGTGTGAGCAAGCTGGGAATCTCAGGACATTTAAATTTATACTAAGATAATGATCCAAAACATACTGCAGATATTTGCAAGTTATGGATCCTCTACCACTGTCCTAGTGTTATTAAGATTCCTTCACAAAGTCCAGATCTTATTCCCATTGAAAATGTGTGGGATTATTTGCAGCAAAAACTATGAGTACCAAATTTCTAACAAGCAGGATTTAAGAAAATATTTGGTCAAATAGTAGACCAAAATCGATAGATCGTTTTGCAAAAAAGTGATCCAATCCATGCCAAATAGACTTTGAGAGGTCATAAAAAGCAAGGGTGGCCCAACAAGATATTAATTACTAAGTTTGTGAATTGATTTTCTTAATTTATTGGGAAGTGTCCCAATACTTATTTGAGCACGTTTTTTAACTCGATTTCTTTTATTATCAATTTTAACCATAATTTCATTATAATGTGTGAATTTTGTTCAAATTATTATTATTTATATTTACCAAAATAACATTTGCTTCTTATATTTGTTTCATTTGTATGTTTAAGTAAAATATTACAATAAAAATCTATGAACTGGTAATGTGTCCCAATACTTTTTTGAGTGACTGCACGTAAATACCTTCTTTTCAAGCATAGTATTAATATCTATAATTTTACCAGCGGTCAATTTTAAATACATGTATCTCTTCTAATTCATAAAAAAGTTCTAAGAAACAATGATTTACTGACATCTGTGATTAATTTATCTTACGACAAAGTTACAACAGAGAAAATTACCGATGATAGCTGATATTGAAAACATTAAATATATATATCAATAAAAAAACATTATCTCAAAAAATTAGCTGTCTTACTTTGCGAATAACACAATTCGTGAATAAAAGTTTTAGGAAGAAAATACGGATTTGTAATAATCTAAAATTTAAAAAAGAAAATCTGCAGGATTAAATATGCATTTTGATCAAAATGAAAAACTCGTAGGGAAGTAACAAATAAATTTACAAGGCGTAACCCGGCAACAGTTCCACGAACACATGTATGTTTGAAAACAAGAACTTATATTTTTAAACACGGTTAAGGTGAAAAGTATGGCTTATGCAATGGCAACATATTATTTTATTAAATAGAAACTTTAAGAAAGAAAAAGTAATTAATGTTCATTTTCGAAAGAAATGTTAAAAATTTAATTTTGTGTTTTTTGGAGGAATGAAAAAGGCAAAATATTTATGAACGTATGAAAGCCTTTTCTTTGAGACAAATTGAGCAAAGGAGATATAACAGGGGTGTCGAACCATTTTGGAGCAACGTGCCATTTTTCCGAAAGAAATGTTTGATGACATATAGGCGTGCTGTCAAATAATTTTGAGTTATGATTATTGAGAAAACATGAAGATTAAATATTAACAACACAAAACTATTTACTACGAAAAAATACATTTTGCACTGTATAGTAGTAAATGTTTTAGTTATACGTGTAATTCAAATAATATAAAGTAACATTAGAGTGACTTCTGTTGTTTCAGACTAAATTACAACTTATATTAGGATTGTAAGATGTTACTTTTATCAGAATACATGCTGCACTGGAGACCTGCGAGTCTTTTCTGTTATTCATCTCTAAAATTAATGACTTACAGACATAGGTAGATGAAAATATGGTTAAAATAGCATGAGCCAGCTTCTTCAAACAGTTAAATGTGTCTGAAATCGGATTCCATGTTTCGAAAATTTCGCGTTTGGCATTTTTATTTATATTTTCTCTTAATCTTTCTATTTCAATCAACTCCAACTTTTCCCTTGTTTCAATAAATTTCTGAATCCATATTGAACTAGACTGGAAATCAATCAGAGTTGCGTTTCAAATTCTTCAGTTTCCAAACAATCGAATTGGGAAAAGTTTAGTTTATCAAATGAAGTCCCATCAAGATACAAAATAAACTAGAGCGTTTCCGAGAATTCATGAAACTGAGAAAATCATGATGAAAATTCCTTGATTGAAGAATTAATTGCTGAAATATAACACATAAAATAGTAAATATAACAGAAATAAATTTTAAAATACAATTGTATCAACGAATTGTTACTTTGTTATGCATGTATATACTCTGCATTATCTGCAATATAAATTCCTGACGTAACTAAAGCAATGCAATAACAAATGAATGCGCTTCCCGCCACCCCGTGAATAATCACTCGCGTTTGTTCATAATACATCATAGTGAACTTTGTTATTTCGGACTAAAATGCAAACCGTTTTGATCCGTGGAGTGCCCAAAATATTGTGTCGCGTGCCATCAATGGCACGCGTGCCATAGGTTCACCATCCCTGAGCTATAACATTTGTTTTTAATGTGTCTAGCAAATGTCTTTTTTTTTATATATATAAATGTTTTACATTTTTGCCAGAATTTCTACAAGATTAATTCAATCTTGTTAGTTAACCATAAAAATAACTGTAATTCTCAAAAATACATTATAGTATTGATAAATTTCCCCTTCAATTTGTAATGGTACATGTGTTCGCCAGAGACATTTACAGCTGTGTGTGCCACACAGACATTAGTGTATGCGTGCAAAAGGCGAAAAAAGGTGCGGTATGATGTAAGCGAGGTGCCAGATTTGAGTTACTAGAGATGTAATTTGCTTCATTAGAAATAATGAGACAAAATTAGTAATATTGTCTTAAATTTCAAAACAAATCCTTCAATGCATGTTGAAGAAAGACATGTATTCCATTTCAAGGGATAAATAGCCTTTATTGCTCCATATCCCACAAAACCTGTAACTGTAACTGAAACCTGCAATACCTTTTAAAGATACCTTCCAAGTAACTTTGGTATAATTGACTTAATTAAAAAATATTTATGTCTTGTACCTGCGACACATCTCTTCTAACAGCAGTCTCTTAAAAGGTAGATTTAGTCGTTTCTAGATTTTTTTATTTATTTCATTTATTCTGAGTAACTACTGTACTAAAAAAATTGCTTTTAATTCCAGTCATAATATAACTAACAATTACTTAGCATTCTCATCTTCATCAATATGCATTACTCATATGTGTGTCAACATATAAAATGTAAAAAAAAATCCATTAGAATAATAACAAAACGAAATTTGAAATGAAAAACCGAAAGAGATGATTCCTCACTATACATAACAAAAACAAGACGCCATCGTCACTGACAACCGTTTCCATTTACTATAATTATATTCATTTTATTTTCAGCTTTTTCTTTTGTGTGATTACTTATAATACAATTACTTTTTTTCAAACAAGAATGACATGTAATGTTGCAAGTGAAAATGTGTTTCATTTTGCTTTTCTCCTTTTGAATAATAGCGCATAGGATAACTTTTTTAAAAAGTCTGATACTAATGATTGTTTACTGTAAAATTGAATAAGAGTTAACATTAAAAATATAAATATGTTTTGCGAATATGATACATATGCGACACATGTTACTTGAATAATAGCTTTTAAAAAATAATATTGTGTACCTAGAGATCCTAATATATTATTGCACATATAATATCTTATTAAAATTCATTATTTTGTTAAATCAGACGTAAATTGAATTCAAAAGCTGATTTTTTAAAGAAATTTTATTTGATTGGTTCTTTTTAACATTGTCTTAAGATGTATTTTAGTTCCTTTGTTACGAATAATGAAGACAGATTAAAATTTTCTTTACTAAAATTATCTTTAAAATTCAACTTTATTTTTTGTAAAAAATTATATACTTTTCTATTTGAGAAAAACTTCTGGTTTGAATATTTGTGATATTTTCTCCACATCAGGTTCGAATATTCTCTCAAATGATGAAAACTGTAGATGATTCATTGATAAGCTCACTATAAGTAAAGTTCGTATACTTCTTTTATTATAGTTGCTAATTGAATTATCTCTTCGTTTCTTAAAGAAATAAAAAAAAAGTATTTATCCGGGTCTATTTCATTCGACTCTAAAAGAATATGAAAAATAAAGCATAACTGTTATCGAAGTCAAAACCATCTGTGATTTAATCAAGTATATTTTAAGTTAAAAAAAAAACATTGTTAAAGGCCTATTGAGATTAAAGATATTTTAAGATATAAACAAATAAAACAGTCGAAAGATAATGCTTTCTTTTTATTCTGTCATTTATATTTCAAAAGAATAGGAAAGTTAGATAAGCATATTTCGGAAGAATAGGGAAGTTAGATCACATTACTTTAAGGGAGGCAATTGAGATTAAATAGAATTCATTATGGTGCTAATAAGACTTACCGCCTGGCGCGGACGAATGATAGAACTCGTTATGGTACTATTAAGATTTACCGCCTGGCGCGGACGAAAATGCGCTGACGCGCGAAACACGACTTCTCTCAACGAATGTTAGTGGGCCTCTGGAGAAAAAGGTTCATGTCGGCGTTTTTAAAAAGGACGCTAGATGGCGTTGATGTGGAATACTGTTTTGATTAGAATTGCCGACCTCGGTAAATGTGATATGATCTAACTTCTTACAAATGGAATATCCTACATATATATATATATATATATATATATATATATTTGTAAATCCAGAGTTTTCTGCGAAAGCTAAGTTAGCAACCACTGCTGCAAATGCTAGTTTGTTTCACACAGCCTTCAAAATAACTTCCCCCTTTATATTAAACAATTTTATCAAACAAAAGAAAGCTTCCAAAAGTATCCTACCATTAACTGTGTTTAGTGAAGGTTTTTCCATCGGTGTTTTTCTACTCAACATTAAGGTTTGACAATTACAAGCAGGGACGACTTAAGACTCTTTGAGGCCCTGGGCCCAGAATGTTCTTAAGATTTTTTGTGGCCGTGGGACCCTATACAAAAGTAGACCTACCTCAGATTCTTAGAAGTAGACAGTATACAGCCAGGGTAGGCATTAAGTCGATCGCGATTGACCGGTGGACCACGAAGACCATTTGGCGTGACCGCTTGAAGATTAACAGTTAGTAATTATATACGGAAATATTCAAGATTGGCTGACAGTACGCAGACTAAGTCTTCTACTGATTATAATTACGAGAGCTAAGTTTAGATGCAAATGTTTCATATTTTGATGTAATTTGAATTTTTTTGATAATATATGCATCATTAGATATTATTATATATGTGGCTATTGTACTATTATGTTTGGATTTTGCGTTTTGCTTTAAACGCGGTCTCAAGAAAGTGAGTTCTTTATTTTATTTACGTAGGTAAGTACATATTCCGTATTTATTATTAATTTATAATAAATATTGTTGACATTTTCCTTACCTCATCCCATCTACTATACTGGGCAGTGGACGCACTCGTGAATTTTTCAAAGGGGCACGGTGGTCTAGGGTCGAATGTCTATCATTCTCATGTACTTCCCCAATACGCACAATGTTGTTCATTTTATAGATTGTCGGGAACAAAGAAAAGTAAGAAATAAATTATTGAATAAAAACTTAGCATTAATTAATAAAAAATTATTACTAACAAATACTTAATTAAATTTTGCGTGTTATATACTTGGGATTATAACTGATCGGGGAAAAAATCATGAGCTATGGAGAAGGGTCCGGACCCGAGGAGCCCTCCCCTCTTTTGTCTGTGCCACTGACACTGGTTGGACCGTAACGCCTTGAAAAAATTAGAAGTAGCCCCGCACCCTGGAAAAATCTGCCCACCCCTGGTATATAGCATGTATTATCAAATACTCGTTCAAACAGTAATTTGAAACTCATAAATGAACCCGACCCACAATCTCAAAAGCCTAGGCACAAAACAACACGGTCGATGGCCGCATTTAGACTGAATGAGTTGTATGATAGTTTATGGTATTAGGTGCAGGCCTAGACTTAGACAATGTGGTCATCACATAATAATACTATCTTACCATTTTCGCCAGTTGTTATGCAGTTTGAAATTTCCTGTTTTTCGGAGAATATGTACGAGAATAATATTTAACTAGTAAAATTATCCGGATCATGATCTTATTAAGACAGAGTCGAGAACGAAACGAGTGCTTCTATAATAATAATATTTTGCTTAGATAAACTAATGATTTCTTCAGAGAGTCTGAACTAGGATTTTAGAAAAATGCACATTATTTTCAGAGTTACCACCCATTGAAATAATTATGAGCTTTTTTTTCTTAAAATTTCTCTCCTCTGTTGTAGTAAAATATGGATAAATCCACTTCTAAGTTATAGTTTTCAAAAATTCTAGTTCAGCTTCTGTACAGAGGTCTGAGAATTATACAGGCAAAATATTATTATAATAGAAGCATTTTTAATAAAAGGAGAATGTTTTGAAAATGGGTCATTCTGTGTTCATTTTTGTCAACATATTGTACTTAACTAATTTTTTATTGTAATACTATTCTTAAAACAATTTTATATACGTTTTCTAATCTAAGTGACACTAAATATCATAAATATTATCCATTTATACGCTTTTGCAAAATCACGGTTCCGAACGTAGTCGGATACCTTAAAGATTACAAGCAAAAGCACGAGCTATTAAAATTATTCCCTCAATAATAAGTTATTTGGTAAATTACTTAAATTAATTAAAAATAAGAAATTCGCTAAGAAGTCGTTAAAAAATTATTTAAAGATTATTTTTATCTGATTTCAAGTATGTAATAAATTATTCTTTTATTAGAAATTAAGACAATTTATTTTACCAAATATAAAATTTACTCTACAATTCTACCCATTCAAATACGTAGAAAAGTTATTCTAATATGAAAATATAAAGTTTGAAGTAAGCTGAAGGATAATGTGGCACAATTTGAGTTATTTTACCAAATGTCTTATAATCTTTACAAAAAATTGAACTTATATTCACAATAATCATTCTCTATTATTTATCTCTCTGTGTGTCTATTCTTAAAGTTATATTTTGATTAAAAATATTTTGCTAAAATCGTCTGTCTTTCGAAAATATAACAACGTCGCTATTTTATTAATAAAATATCATCGGTAAATAATTCAGTCGTATTATGCGTTTTTGGTAAAAAGTATCTGGCAATAATTTGTATGTAATTTTTTTTTTAAAGTATCAGAATTAATTCATTTTATATATATATATATATATAAACTTGGAATAAAAGATATTTCGTCATGCTATCACACATTTGGTTATATCATACAGATTATTTTAATGCCGAAAGGAAAGGTAATTATCCAACATTTATTGCTTATTTCAATATAATAGGAATCTTACGACTTTTTTTCTTTGGCTTCCATGTTTTGCTCTTGAATTTCGAATTCAAATTTTTGTTTTGATAAATTAAGTTAATTTAATTAAATATTTGCAGTTTATTTTGTAACTACTCGATTTAGATTATAGAAATCATAATTACCTCAGTATTATTTTAAAGCATTCGAAAAAAAGGTTTACGATACTTTATGACTTATTTTTTTGCAGATAATTTATTTAAATTCAAAAGGATGAAATTGATTTGAAGATCAGATTTTAAGCTAGTAGAATGTTCCAATTTTTAATTAGTCAAATAGTTTAATTATGTTCATATTCTCAAATAACTGACTTTTGTCTCATCCTTATATATTCTTTATCATGATAATACAAATACTTTTGAGAAAAGGAGTATTTTTACTTTTTATAAGAGACGCGCGCGCGCGCGTATTAATATACCAAAAGATGATGATGTTATGCTCATCTTTAATATTCCATGATTTAAAAAATATGTCTATATTTATATAAATACTTTTAAAGAACTGAAATATAAATCACATTTGATTCTAAGGAATACGTATTGTATTTTCAGTGAAAATCGCTTAACACGAAACTCAGAAGAGTGAAATATTTATTCGCGTTGAAAAATATTGCAAATATATATATATATATATATACTCACTTCCAAAAGTTAAGTACGGAGAGGAAAATGCTAATTTCCGGAAGCCAATCAGAATTGAAGAGGATGCAATTCGCTGCAGAGGTAGATGGCAGTATGCAAAGATGTTAGGTAACAGCCAATTGTGCTTTCATGTCAAGAAATATGCAAAACGGGCAGTTTTATAAGAAGCCAGCTTTATGAAGGGTTACAGAAGTTGATTGTAAGTGCTGATAGAATGTGTTTAAAACTTTCAATTGTTGTGTTTCAAGATTTGTTTTCAAGACATACGTGTTACTATGACTTCCAGAATACAAATGGAAGATTCTGAGCGCTGGCGTGCTGTGGGGCGCATTGAAGCAAGGCAGCCGATCACAGATGTTGCATTTTTCTTCGGTGTTCATCATTCTGTAATTTCACGTTTATGGAAACAATTCCAAACCATACAGACAGTTGTCCGAAGACCCGTAGGAGGTCATCCAAGGGTTACAACCCCCGCGGAAGATCGATATATTGCTATTGTAGCCAAGCGGAATCGCAGAGTGATCTCCACACGATGACATCGATGGTTACAGCGTCCATTGGTAAGGCTATATCTGCAGCTACTGTACGCTGAAGATTACATATGAATGGACTGTATGCCCGGATACCTCGAGTTTGTGTTCCTCTATCCATCCTATCAAGAGGGGCACGATTAAAGTGGTGCCGGGAACATGGAAATTGGACAGTGTCTGACTGGGGCAATGTCATGTTTACTGATGAGTCAAGATTTGCTCTGGAGCCAGATGACAAGCGTATAAAGATATGGCGTAAACAAGGAACACGCAATCAGCCCCAAAACATCACCGAACATTACGCATTCCGAGGCGGAAGCATTATGGTGTGGGCAGGGATTTCATTAGGATACCCCAAATACCTGCACATGTTTAAACGGGGTTCTGTGACGGCTGTCCGATATCGAGATGAAGTCCTAGAACCCTTTGTGAGATTGTACGCTGCAGCAGTTGGTATTACTTTTGTTTTAACGGACGATAACGCAAGTCCCCATAGAGCTGACATCGTCGATGACGACCTGGAGAGTGAAGGGATTGCGCGTGTGACGGGGCCAGCAGGTTCGCTCGACCTCAATCCCATTGAAAATCTTTGGGATGCTCTCGGCCGTACAGCATCTTCACGTTTCCCACCTCCAGTCACTCTTATCGAGCTGGAAACTGCTCTACAAGAAGAATGGCGATTGCTTAATTCGGCGGTGATTGACCACCTAATTGAAAGCATGGTCAGAAGGTGTAAACTTTATATACAGATGAGGGGGGATCACATACCCTATTAATGTCCTTTTTTTTTCATTTTATGCTGTTTATTTTCACTTTATACATAATTCTGTTTAAGTCTCCAGTACGACATTATCTGATAACTTACAAAAATTTAATATTGCTTTCATTTCTCTACATAATTATTGATTTTGTTTTATGTATAAATATATATGCTACTTTACTGCCAAATTTTGTGTCAATCAAATAAGCATTTGTTGAATTTTTTGCATTTTACATCTTTGAGCTTAACTTTTGGAAGTGAGTGTATATAAATTCAACAAAAATGAGTTTATTCGAGTACATTTTATTTCTAAAGAAGTGAATAAAACATTTCAGTAATTTGTTCTCCTTTTTCAATTATTGTTGATAATGTTGAGTTGGCAATATCAAATCTTTACAAATTTCCATTATCGTCTTTTGTTTTTGATCAAAAGCTTCAAGAAGCTCCATCTTCATTTCAAGCGAAACAGGTGTTTTCTTACCCTCTGAGCCCTTTGCCATCATTATGCTAAATAAATAAAAAAAGTTATAAAATTCAAGGGGAGAAAAAAAAAAAAAAAAACGCGAACGAAACTCACACTTTTTACTTGCATTTCAATGTACTCGTCACCGAATTCCAAAACTAACAGATAAGAGATAAGATGTTTTTTTGTGGCATTTGCAGAGGAGGAGCGTGGTAGTAGCTTAGATCAACACAATTGGCTCGTTTTACAAGATATATATATATTCCGAGGGTATTTCAAAGCCAAGTTAGCCTCCTTTCTACGAAATATATGAAACCACCTCTCTTTCATTTCACACCCCTCTAAAATCTCGCTTGTGCAGCTAGTGTTCTTCGTATTTTGTTCATTGCCTGAAGAAAAATGTTTTCATGTGAAGGTATCCGACTGGGTTCAGAGAAAATTTTTTTAAAATATGACTTGAATAATTATTTAATAGTTATTTTTTAAGTAAGTATATTGCAAAACTATAAAAATATAGTAAAAAGAATTTTTTGAAAAATTATTTTTCCAAATATTGAGAAATCTAAACCATAATACAAGTAAAATGTGCTCTTTTGTTAACAGCTCTAAAAATATACATATAACAAAAACAAATAAAAATTTTGTAGGAATACTATTCTCTAATGTTTAACTACGCTGTATATTAAAAAAGTTTTACAATAAAATTGTGCAATACAAGTGTTCGACATAAAAAACACCCTGATTTTTTTTTAAGGAAAATTTTTTTTCGTATAAAATTACATTAAAAAATAACTTAAATGAAAAATTACCCTTAGATTTTAGCACACAAATCCTTCCTTATAATACAAAGAACTAACTTAAAAAATTTCATAAGAATATTTCAATTACTTTAAGAGATATCACTGTTACTGTCAACCATTTTGTACAAAAATAACATTCTTCAGAAAATGCAAAATAAAGTTTATATTTGCCATAAAATTTTTGAAGATTTAGGAAGGTATTAAAACTCTCTCTCAAGATTTGTATACTTGGTGCCTTCCTGAATTTCATACTTCAAATTTTTTATTTTTTTTAGGGGCTTTTCTTTTTTTACCTGACAGTTTCTCATCTGGTTTAGAATGCCTTGTTGAATCAACAATTGTCGTATTGTTAAGGTAACAAAATATCCCTTCATTTCAGGCCCTAGTTCCAAATCTAACTTTTGAAGAAGATGAAATAGACCAGTAAACCCAGAATTAAAAAGCATTATTGCAATATACATCCCTAAGCGGAGTGTTTGTAGCTCAACAAAAGTCTCTTTTGGGATTATACTCCACACGACATTGTTAAAACTTTCATTGTAGTTCTGAGTTTTCCCGTGAAGACATTTTCTTTGGATCCTAAAGATCCATATAAGTCTTTTTAATAGAATAAATAACTGAGTTTAGAGAAGATCTGTTCATTTTTCTTTTAACGTATCTCCAACAAATCCTGCTCTCGGGAAATCTCTTGTTTTTTGGCCTCAGTGATCTTGTTTTTGGCATGATAACTTTAATTTAATATAAAAAATCATTGTAACTCTATATAAAAGTAGTAATAAAAAAGATCTAAAGAGCTCTAATTTTGAACGCAACTGATAAAAAGAAAGCGACTCTTTTAAATCAAAACAAAAATTGTAATCAGTTAACTGTTGCCTATTTAAAAAAGCGAAATGTATCTGTTAATACATTTATAAAGAGAAATAAAGTTCTAAACATGAAAATAAACCATTAAAATACTTTAAATGAATAAAAATCGTATTTTGCGGATGAAAATCAAAAGAAAACCCACACTTCCGATTTCGGATTTGAATTTCCTGTTTTGATTTGGGCTTACTATCTCAAACGTTTTTTTCCTAATTGACTAAGAGCTAAAAGTAAGATATTTTTAGAGAGCTGATTAAAAACAGGATACAAAAATAGACAAAAAAAATCGATTTTTTGATGAAAAATCAGTCGGATATCTTAAGAGAAAAAAAAGGCATGAAAGTACTTAGTAGTTTGCCGGGACCGTTGCATTATTTCGTGTTAACCAATATTTCATCTTAAGCAATGATTTCGCGTTAAATGTATTTCACTGTACCTCATAAATATTTATTTTAATATTCGAAAGTGTGATGAATTTCTAATGTACTTTTCAAAATCATAATCTCTCTCTATATAAATGGATGTTTGTATATATGAAATAGCATCACTTTAACACCGTTCAACCGATGACTATGAAAATAGGCATGTATATGTATTTTTTTGTGGAGATGGTTTTTGCGCTATCCTCTTTGTTGCAGCTCGCCAGCAGGTAGTTCTACAGCATATCAACTTCTGAACCGTTCAATCAATCGCCAAGCTGCCAACAGGGTCGCCAAAAATGATGTTAACTTGATGTCAATATCGCCAACATTTAGCTATATCTCTTTTATAAATCACTATTATAATGTAAGGAGCGGCGTTGCTTGCGAATATTACAAATTTAACATAAAATAAATACAACAAAAAATAATATTAATGTATTACACATCCAGATATAAGTTATTTACATTATTTCAAGCGTTCACTACACAAAATGTGTAACAATGTGTTACTTTTGATGAGCAGAGATCAGCTTAGGAAGGTGTTTTCAAAAATCGACCCAAAAGAGAGTTACGGGGTGTTTTAAATTTTAAAAAATCCTTTTTATCAGCTATTAGACCTATAGACTTAAAATTTAACAAATATGTTGTTTTTTTGTTCAACTGAGATATGCAGAAAGCTTTTTTTTGTTTTGTTTAATTTGCCATTCACGTAAAATTAATTCATTAAAAACTTCCTTATCTTTCAATCTGTATTGTTTCATTTTTTAATTCACCCGTGCGAAGAACTGGTATACTAGCTAGTATATATTTATAAGAAGTGTATTTCGTATGGATGAGTGAGTGAATATTAACGTCGCACTGTTCAGCTACACGAGGGCTTTTGGTGACACCTGAGCTAGCACCCCCTCTAGTAAATACCACATCACACCAATGGGAGGACGTTTGAGCCCTCGACAGATTTAAAGTGCATCGCGCCCCTACACGGTGGATCTTTAGTGGAACTCGGCTCGAACTCGTTACAAGCCAGCCACGATCTGATACCTTGACCACTTGCTACCACGGCCACGTATTTTGTATGGGATGTATTATGAAACCTTACTTTGAAAATCTTATTATCTGTCAGGAGGAAAAATGGATGGAATGAATATATGAAAGAGTTAATGTGAAGCCTGCTATAATACTATAATACTAAATCTTAGGAGTGCTCAACTTGCGCCATATTCTATTTTGCCCAGTCATTTTTTCGATTTGGATTGACTACTTAGCTTTAAACTTGTTTTCATTTACAAATTCATTAAGAAATTTTCAGCTTTTTAAAATTAAATATTAGACTAATGATATTTATTTACAATTCATATACTTTTTGCATAAAATATGTTAAAATTTGGTTTTATGTATACAATTCAAATTAGTTCCTGAGTTCGAGCCCTTGTGGCTCCGAAGACCCACCATGTAGAGGGGCTGATGCACTTTAAATCTATCGTGGCTCAAAGTCCTCCCGTTGGCGCAGTGCGGCAGTTTGGATAGGGGGTGCCACTTCAGATATCGTTCTCGTTATTGACGATGGTTCAAAATTACGAGGTCTTTTGTGAATAAACCTCGTGCTGCCTTTTAGTGCGACTTTAATGAATATTCACGCTAATAAATCATCCAGTTTTTTTATGACAAATGAAAACTATTCGAAAAATGTAATTTTCATAAAAGTCCTTTGGAAATGATCTTCGTAATTCTAAGCATTGATTCAACAATGATGACAATACGTTTGATATGACGTTTCATTCTTCAAATCTGTATTATGACAGGTATTTTCAATTGGCAGAAACTAGGGGTTTCAGGAGCATAGCTGAATATGTCCGCGGACAAATTTGGTCATGTTTCGGAGAATTTTACCCCCTGCAGCTAAAAAATTTTTTTTTTCAAAAAATGATGATAAAAAAATTTTAATCGATATTCATTTTTATTAGTGCTAAAGATAAGTTTTGTATCAAAACGAAAAATGAATATCTATGAAGAAAATTTTAGTCGTTTTCGCAACAGGATAGATGTGGGAAGTATAATTTTCATCTGTCACGGTTTCGAATATTTCGCCTGAGCGATGCTTTTGTTAAGAAAATATCAAATCCAATTTCGGTTGCGTCACAGATGTTATGCAGCCTTGCTCAAAATATTAGGAGGCATCTGCATCAGGACAAATGATCCAAAATGCTTTTTTCTCAATATTCAAAATATGATACTTCTTCATTGTTCTGACTTCCAAATTATCACTTGTTTACAATTTGTATCAGTGCGTATTCACGGTATAATGCCACAGTTATATTTGGGGATACTTTTGAAATATTTCTTTACAGTTGTGGAAACTTCGCTTTTATACAAAGGACTGATGCCATTTCTTTTGTTAAAAGTCCCGTCATCCCTCACTTTGTAGTTAAAAGTATCTGGTTTTTTAGGATAGCTATTTAGAGACAAAACGAATATAGATCATATGTAATATAATTCATTCTTTATATTTTCTAAAAGCAATGTCACCGCCCAGGTAGTATGGTGGATATCAGCTTCGCTTGTAAACGAGTGTGTTCGGGTTCGAATCTCTAATAAGAGACAAGGATGTATTTTCTGTAAAAGAAGTTGGACTTTCGCCTGAAATGGATTCCCTTTCTCTCGAATGGAAAGCAACGCACCCCTTCTGTTCTATACTGGGATCATCATTTGTAATAAAAAGTCTATATTCTTCCGTGTTTGCTCTGTATGTTTCTGATATTTATACCGGGATAAGACATACGACAACAAAAGTAATGTCTTTTTTCCTTACATTTCGAAAAAGTATATATAAAATTTATAAAGATAAAATAAATAAATTTTATTTTTTTATATAAAATACACATCCTGTGTCCATATTAAAAAAAATGTTAAGACAATAAAATGGGGTACATATTTTTTTTGCTAACCATGTTTGAAAAAAGGCATTCTCTCATTCTTGACTCCCATAAGCAATGAGTTTATATCAAAATACACTTATATCATGCCACAACTTAAACTATCATTAAAAACAAGTAATGTAAAAAAAAAAAAAAAATTAAGCCAATTCCTACTTAGACCAACAAAGAAAATTTTCATTTTAGCTACTTTTTATTAAATAGTTACAATTAATATAAATATGTATATACATAGGACAGAATCACACAATCACACCATTAAGTGGTAATTAATTTTTATTAAATATCATTTAAGTATCGTATTGTCATCCAAAACAATCGTGTATATAAAATTTCAGTTCAACTGAATGCTTTAAAACGTGAGAAAAAAAAACCTTTCAAGTTTTAACACAAGTCCCCAAAAATGATGCCAACGTGAGTGTATTTGTAATTCTTTAAATGATTAGCTTTACTCAATTAATTTTTATTAATTATAATTAAATTACTGTATTGCATCCAAAATAATCAGGTATATAAAGTTTCAACTCAATCAAGCGCTTTTAAATGTATTTTATTAACGATAAATAAATAAATAAACAAATAAATATATAGAGAGTGTGACCTAATAGTAGGAATTGAAAAAAAGAAAGCGTATTTCCTGAAATACAGGAATATTAATAATTAAATTTAATGTTTTATTTCATGTTGAAAACCAGTGCTGTATACGTAAACAAAGCCCCCATGATAGGAAGGATGGAACTTCTTTTGTAGGGTAAGATATCCCAACCAATAAAACAGAATTCTGGTTCCTCTAGCAGTTCGTTTTTAAACTGCGGTTCCTTAGATGTGGGAACATATATAAGCCTCAGATGTGCCTTTTTATAAAATTTCTTTTTCAAATTATCCACTTCCGATGGCAATCCACCGGCGACTCACAAAACACCAACCAGACACATGAAAGATCCGGTACCGTAATTTACATGGTGTATTAATCTTACTTCTTCCCAGTGGGTAAAGAAATTCCAACCAATTATTTTGTAACAAGACACGAAGTTTGCCACAGCCAGGAAAAATGTCGGTGCAGAGAAAACGTCTTGTATGAACTCCAAAAGATGGTCAATCTTTGCTTTGCTTCGGAGGATACTAATTCGTTCGGAAGGCCCAAACGCCTCAGGAGAAAAATGTGCAACTTTTTGAGCTAGATGTCTGACGAAGGTAGAACATCTCAAACATATCATGCAATACAGAAGAAGGATAAAGCAATGGAATGTTGGGTACATCAAAAAGTAAATCATTCTTTTGATAAATAGCAATAGAATTCGAGGAAAAGGATTTTTTATAGCATATCCGTAAGTATGCTTATGCGAAGATGAAATCGAGTGGTTGTAAATGGTGAATACGGCTGAAAAAATGACAGGCGTTAGTGAGAACAAACACCAATAAACGCAAAAGCCTCTCGTGGTGAGATGCAGGTATTTCTTGTAATTTGTGCAGAATCTTTTTCAAATTCGTTCTTTTACGGTACAGAACGCACCACATATTTAAACTCATGGTTTCGGGTACAAAATGGCCTACGGTTAGTTTCCAACTTATTTGACTAACATTTAATAAGGTTATGGTGCAAAAGTCGATGATTCTCCAAGATAGAAGAACAGGAAAAATGATCCATTTTATGCGGAATGATGTTTTCTCGTCTGTTCCGGAAAGAATAACTGTCCAAAAAAGAATGGAGCATAACAAACCGGATATATTATTGGATGATCTTGAATCCGAAATAGGAATCCTATAATTTGATAGAAAATGCATCTTATCTTTCTCTTGACAATAAATACCAGAATTTATTTTAAGTAAAGCCTCAGTTTTTTCCTTTTCACACTTTGTGGAGAGGTTTGACATGTGGAAGAAAGAAACCAATCGTTTTGATTTTTCGAGGTCATTGGATACATAACATTTTCTTGAATTCATCATTCAAATGCTTTCTCAGTTCTCTAGATTATAAATACCTAAATAGAATTAAAGTAAGTCAAAAAGGGAGTATTTTGAGAGTCCTGATAACTAATTGTACTGAGCGCAATTAAACGAATGAGTTTTAT
>BMAV01021703.1:266947-279179 GCA_019973955.1 Trichonephila inaurata madagascariensis
TATTGTTGTTCAGCAAATTATGTGAGTTATGAAAAATTTCGCTTTCTATTCAGGATAATTTTTGGAAATTGAGTGTCTTTTATATAGTAAAAGTTATTTGTCTATAGAGTTTATATTAATATTACAGGCTATACTAATCTGTTACTTTATAATACCACTGATTTAATGAGATTACATAATATATACCTAATGGAAATTGTTTGTTTTTAATATTTTGAATACAAAGAAACTACAAGTAAATTAGCTTCTGGTACAGATTTAAAAACAGTTTTTCAAAATTGCATGAACTTATATTATTTATTTTAACTGGAATTTATATCATGTAGATGTTGCTTTCCTAATAATGAATATGGAATCGAAAAAATATCTATATAGAGAATTTGAATTCTTCAAAAATAAATAAATAAATAAAATGCCTTTTTATATACATTTTTAAAGATCGAAAATATACCGTACTGTTTAAACAAAATAAATATGTACTACTAAATTCAAATAAATTTTAATGGTTTCACGAACAAATAACTTATTTTGCAGATATATAGAAAATTGGGGGGGAGGGAATAACTATTGAAAGTAAAAGCGCCAGCAGCATTTTAACAAAGCATTTTCTGATATTTGCTTCAAAACATTGGGAATACATTAAAACTAAATTTTTAATATTTTTGATGAATATTGTTATAGCCCATTATTATTGCCATTATTATAGACCATTACTATTGTCCATTGGCCATTATTATTGCCTCCAAGCGTGGCTGGTGCCATAGACTCAAGTAATTTCTTAGTTGTGTTTGAGACATTTTCATGCCTTTCTTCTTTTAGAACACGTTTCAAATCATCCGTGTTCATTATTATATATTTTTGAGCTGCCATTTAGAACAAAGAACTCAAATTTGGTGAGGGTATCAATGTCTTGGGTTTGCGAAAAAAAAAATTATTTTCTGATCGAAATTTTTTATTAAGACATTGAATATTCTTCCTTGTTTTGGGCTTTTGTCTTGTTGGAATGTGAATATTCCAACTAAACCTAGTTTAATTGGACATTATTAAAAGTTCTTCTTTGGTACATCTAAATAGAACTTTCAATTTCTAATGTTCGGATTGGGATTATATACATAAATAAATAACGGAATAGAAACGAAAAGTATGTAACATTTGTTTTGAAGACACGTTCAGACCATTTTGCTTAAAAAATGTGCGCGTGTATGTTTTTTAATACAGAATAATAATAATTTTTTTAATACGGAAAATAAGATTTTGTAGGTGTCAATTTTTCTTTGATGTTCCATCAAGAAAATTAATGATTTATCATTGCCATATAAATATTGTTTGTGTATGTTATTCATGTTTTAATAATTTTTGAGAAATTACTTTGCTGTTACCCAAAACACTTCGGTTCCATACCTTATCACTTGAAAAATTCTGTGCATATACTATTTTTTTAGAACCATCAATTTCATGCTTAGGAAGGTCAAACTTTTAAAAATATTTTGGAGAATGAGAGAGTTTTTGTATATAAAAAGCATAAATTGGCAACAGCGAGCCTCATGATTGGTTGAAAACGAGTACCGTAAAATCCGGCATATAACGCGGATGAAAAAAAAATTGAGGTCGAAATTTACAGGTGTCCGTTATACACCGGATATAAAAATGATAGCTTTAAGAAAGAATAAAGACCAACATAAAAAAAATATTAGACTTCTACAAATATTGAAATACTTTTCGTCAAAAAGAAATGCCATGCTTTACGAACTTAAAGGATTGTAGTTTACCATTTTTTCAAAATCCTCGGTTAAACAGCTCCAAAACATGATAGCATTACATACGTACATTTCAGGTTCCTTCGGGAAAAAAAAGGATCCGCGTTATTCGGCGAACATACCTAAAAATAAAAAAAAATGCTGTTTAGAAGTATAGGTTGTGACGAATCTGTACACGACCTCTCACTAATCCTCTTGGGGAATCTTTGGGCTAGCATTCGCATTTAATTCATGGCCATCCCTCTCAAAAAGAAACTTGATACTTAGATTAGTTCGACTATATAAAGTCAGAGTTTTTGTAATTATAAAAAAAATAATCTAAAAAGCTGTTACATTCGCTACGCAGGTGAGATTGAGTTCAGTTGATTTTCGCAGCTTATTGAAATATTCAAGCCAGATGCTGCCAGATTGAATATTTCGATAATCATTTGTTACGTTTTCAGTTTCACAGTCCAGGAAAAAATGCTGCTGTGCAAATCTCTTCCAGAAAGAATTACTGGGAAAAATATTTGAGCTAGTTAATAATTATATGAACAAACTTCGTTGAGATTTAAGTTTGTTTATTTGTACAGATGAAACAAGAACTCCAACGAAGATGAAAAAACATGAATAATTTCTATTATCTTGCACATTAAGTGTTCATATTGATGCTTTCATCACTACACGCTATGACAAAGAGAATACCAAATGCATTAAAGAACGTTTTAAATAATTCTGTAGAAATGATATATATTTCCTAAAAAAATTCTAGAAAAATAAAATTAATTCCGTCTGTTACTTACACAGTGACAGCAACAAAAGCCGGTCTTAAGATAATCTTCAGAAAAGTCAAGATTTAGTC
Organism: Trichonephila inaurata madagascariensis; assembly: GCA_019973955.1. Classification (NCBI taxonomy): domain Eukaryota; kingdom Metazoa; phylum Arthropoda; class Arachnida; order Araneae; family Nephilidae; genus Trichonephila; species Trichonephila inaurata. Next base: position 269,546 of record BMAV01021703.1, read on the forward strand.
CTCCAAGGTTTTCTGAATTAGTTAATTTTTTTAGAATCCTATTGTGTTCGTGTAACAACATATAACAACCACGCCCTCTTTATTTCCATAGGGATTCGCGGTAAATATAAGTCCCTTCAATTCTAAAGGAGTCCTGTGACTATTTCATAAACTCTGTGTTTCTAAATATTCTTGTTGATGCTAGAGAAATGATATTTATCGGCATATTACTGGATTGTTTAAAAGGAAATAAAACATTTTATACAATTTTTTTTTCATAAAATTTCTATGTACTTTCTTTCCGAATATGCGGAGAGTAGCGTCATGGAACTATTATGAAAAAAATTAATGACAGTCAGTTCTATGCAGAGCAAATTTTGTGTTTACGAAATCTAAGGTGAGTATAATGGTTTCTCACAATTTTTTGCAACTATTTCAAAAAAAGCGTAAATTAGTAAAGTTCCTGATATGGAAAGAAGGGTGCTTCTTTTGAATAAAATGATATCACATCCAGTGAAAACGAGTTCTGATTGTCCAAACAACATGCCTTTCGGTTGAATTTCTCTCAGATGTCTGCTATGAAGTAGTCTCACCCGGACTTTTTCGCTGAATGCATACTTCAGTTTTCTCATCTGAATGGGAACGCCACTGGCTATCCACAGCATAAAAAATAGACAATGAAAGTCAATGAAAGTGCGAAGCATTACTTTTACAGTTACGTAAGAAAGAAATGATTCTGCTTCGAGCGTGTTCCTCATTACCGAAACACACACCAAGAAATACATGGCAATCAAGAAAAAAGAGGGAACCGAAAAAATTGCTTGAACGTTTTCAAGAACGTTGTCGATTTTCGCCTTTTGTCTCAGGATATCCAACTGCTTCTTTGGACTGAATTCTTCTGGAGAATATTGCAAAACATTTTCGGTAAGATTATTTATCTGAGAACAGCAATGCTGACAAAGAATGCAATAAGATAGAGACACCAAAGAAGTAAATGTCGGATGAACAAGAGCACACAACAAAGATTTGAGACTCAAAAGCATGACAATTATCCTATAACATTCTCAATTGTATAACCATAAGTTTCATTCATTGGATTACAATGGTGCTCCATTAAACGAAAAGCTGAAAATATCACTGGCAAACAGCCAATTGCGATTACAATAAATTTGTTTACTTTATCATTAGGTGATGAATCGAGGTTATGGAGTGTCATTGTTAGAAGGTTCCTTTTATAATGCATGGCAATGTAAGTCCCAGAGACTAACATGGGAATGGCGAGATTCGCACATGTAGCTATCAAATTCAAAGAATGAAATGATACTCCAGACGAGATCCACGCGTCTAAATTAATGAAAATAAGAACTATTTTAAAGGTTATAGCTGCAGTGCGAGATAAAGGATGTCGAGTAGGTTCTTGAGCAAGGCCAATCCAACTCATGCTCTTGAATAATATCGGAATATCACAATTTGGATATCTACGATTCGTAATAATTTGTGAATGTTCTTGAGTGATAGTTATCACTGGTGTTTCTCGCGAGGCCTACTTCTGTTAAAGTTGGAAAAGCAATTCATGGTTTGAAATAAAATTATATCTTAATGCTCATGAAGATAAGGTAATTTGCAAATTTATACAGTTTCGTTGAAAAGTAGTGAATACGTTATTTCAAAAATTGTACTTTGGTACTTGATGTATTGCATTGGGCCTTTTCCTATGAAATTTGCCTAGCTTGAAAATATCGCAATTAAGTAGAATGTTTTCATTCTATTTGTGCTTTTCTTAATCTCGCAGAGATAAATGTTTCTACAAAATCGATTGATAATATTTGTTACTTGTTTGCTGAAAGTATTGAACAGAAAAACATTCACAATACCTGTCTGAATTTCAAAAGTTTGTGATTTCATCATTTGTATTATGTTTGGTTTTTTTTTATAAATCCCCAGAAGATGGCTGCGTTTTTACATGTGAAAAAACCGTACATACGTCTGTTCAAATGTTCGGGAGCCCTTTTATGCTCTTGCCCGATGATAAGCAAGAAAAAAAAAGTCCTATTAGATTCACAGAAAGAAATCGTGAGCCCAATAACTTCGAGAGACTTGGATTTTATTGTTTACATGAAGAATATAGAATAATAATTGCTTCTTCATACAATAAAAATTCTTTTTTAAAAATTCACAGAACGCAATTAAGAATCGATACTATTTTTTCAATTCTTTGTTGAATAATTTATGCGAAATCTGCAAATCTAAATTGAAAATGGTAATACTGTCCTTATTGATATTTCATATCTTTAAATGGGCAATCATATAAATAACTTACTTTTCGACAGAGCACACACTAAATCAACATACAATTGCTAATAATTATTAAGATTCTCAAATTTCAAACGGTCTTTGAAAAAGAAAAAAAAATTAATTGAGCATTGTATTGATTTCGTATCTCGAAGATTTAATAGATGTTTTCATCAATATTTTTTCAAAAAGTTTTGATGCTAATGAGAGTATTTGCTAAGAATTGTATTACTCTTATTTCATCAGTTACGTAAGTGTTTTTTAATGCGAAGGGAAAGTTCGAACATCAAGTATAAAAAAAAGATAAAAAAAAAATAAAAAAAAAGATGAAAATAATTTACAAGAAAAACAGTTGCTTTATTATGCAACATTTTAATTCAGTGATTATGATTGTGATTTTGCTTTCATTTCTTTAGAAGTATATCAAATCAAAAGAAAAAAAAATGTTTTCTTTTAGTAAACTGTTCATTGCCACTAGGTATTGATGTTTCATAGATACCTAAATAAACGTACGAACTTAAAAAGGGTTTTTTACACCATGGCAATAAATAACAATAGTAGCATCTTCGCCATTAGCTGCTTTGGAGTGAATGAACCTTAAGAGAATATTTTAATTCTAAGAGAATGAAAAAAAAAAAAAACCCTAACAAAAGGGGAGTACACGACTAAGGAACTTCATTTAGGCATGGGACTTTGTTTTATAGTTGTACTCTTTAAAGGTGCTCAACTCTCAATGACCAATTGTTCCATTTATTGGATATTTTCCAACAAGCATTAGAGAATGGTAGCTTTTTTCAATACTATTAACACTGTAGTATGAAAGGCCAACGTGTCTAGCCCAATGTATTGAAATTATCCATACACAAGGGGGTTTATAAGTAAATATATATTTTTACTTTGGGTACTTTACTTCGATGAATTTTGCGAAAAAAGATCTCACTAAGGGAAAAAGATTTACTGGTTTTTTGGGCGAAATCTGATTGAAAAATACGACATTTTTTAAAAAGCTGATACATTTACCTTTCTTTTCTGAAGCTAATATTTCAAAAAAGAAAAGTATACTTATCTTAAGTATGGTATTTTAACGAAAAATCTTTTAAAATTACCATAATATTAATTTTTAGACTCAGTATTTTATTTTTTAAAAAATTGATTATATTATAATCTTAAGATAGGTGATTTCACACATGTTATGTGTCTCAATAGATTGCTAACTGTAAAACTTTTTATGATACTTTATCGTTTATTGAATATCAGTACTTCAGGAAAAATGTTTTTCAAGCATACATAAATATAAATAGAATAACGAAAGTCACTGTAAAATTGTTTTTAAAAACATGTTCCGATAACTTTCTTTGAAAATTTCTGTTTTTCTACGTAGAGAATTCAGAGAAAGTTTCAATTTGGTTCTAAATTGTCTAATCGTTTCTTAATAAGAAAATTAATAATTATCAAAGTGCATATATAAACATTGCCTTGAATATGATTCATAAATTAATTACTTTTTAGAATTTAATTGGTTAGCACTTCGACACATTGTAAGCTACCAGTCCCTTTGTGAAAAAAAAAAAAACTCTGCATATTATATAATTTTAATGTCACACATTTCATAAATAGCAAGTTCTAATTCTGTTTTAATTATTCAAAATGCTTTTGAGGAATTCTTTAGTTTTGATAAATGAGCAAAGAGTAAGTCAACAACGTCCCAAAAACAGCAAGGATTGAATTTCTCGTGTAAGAGAAAATACTACACCCATTTAACACGAAATCAATTTTTTCCAGTATTTCCCTTTTGCACTGTGGTTCCTCAGAAGGGAAAACTGTGAGGAATCTAGAATGAGCTCTTTTGTAGAAGGCACTCTTTAGTTTATTTTGCTCCACTGGTATGCTTCCAGCTATCCAAAGAAGGACGATTAAGGAAACTAAATTGGGTATTCCGTAGAAGATACTCTTCACTGCATTCACTTTCGAAAAATTGCCACCGGTTATACTCATCCCCACGACAGAGCAGCAGGTGAATAAGTGCGTTATAGTCACAAAAACAGATGGTAGTGAAAAAATATCTTGTAAGTTTTCGAGGATATCGTCGATTTTGGCCTTTTGTCTGAGTATTTCTACTTGCTCTGAAGGTCCGAATTCCTCAGGCGAATAGTGGAGAACCTTTTGAGAGAGATAACCATAACAAAAAGAGAAGCGTAAACACAAATAGCAGAATAATACCACGACTAGAGATGGAAAAGTTGTATGAACAAGATTATTCAGAAATTTTTTGATCCAGATTGCACTTGCCTGCATTGTAAGACTTTTCAGTTCATAACCATACGCAAAGAACTGTGACTCACTTGTGATGTTACAGACCAGGGTACCTGTGACTGAATACATAAATGGTAAGCTCAAAACAATCAACACAATTACGTTTGTTCTCCTCTTATGAATATTAGGACTTAAAATTTCGAGTCTTCGTAAAACATTCAGCAATTTCTTCTGTTTTCGCCGTAAGGAATGCCAAATAATTAGATTACAGAATAGAGAAAACATATATACTGCAGTACTTCTTAAAGTAATCCTTCTCGGTATACTGATTATAGACATGGTCAAAACATCCAGAATCTGAGAAAGTAACAAAAAATAAAATACAAGCCATAGTTTTCGCAACAGAAACTTTTTACCGAATTCCGGCACATGCCCAATCAGAAGAAGAAATAAAGATAGTAGGATTGGCGTGTTCGAATTTAATTTACGCGAGCTTAGAATGGGAATTGAAAAAGAAGAACGAGGCACCTGTGGCGCATGTAGTCTTTGAGGGAATTTATGAAAAGACGAAATATAAATAGAAGTTTCAGCTTTGTTTACAAGACTCTGTTTCGACATGTTTATGTATGCATTTAGTAGTTGTTTATGCAAGGCTTAGCTCTAGCTTATTTTTTTTTCTGGGATTAGTTAAGCTTGATAAACGCAGTATTTTGAAACTATTGAAAATATGCACGTATTCTGTTTCCGGTGTACCTTGTAAAATAAAAAGTAGGCTCTGTAAAATTTATAAGACTTTCATTTCGTTGAAGAGAACAAAAGTTATTTATTTCTAAAATGTTCTAAAAGTCGATTCGGTATTAAATATTTGTTATTGAGGTCCAGATCCAGAGATTTCCTTTTTGCTTCGAAATTCCGTATTCCTGAATTCACTTTAAAATTCGATATATTTTTTGAGACAACAACCAATAAAATGTTTCAACAAGTAAGTTTTTAAATTTGATGCATTTTTTTTAAAAAAAAAATCTGAATAATATATCATGCTTGTTTCTTTTTATCTTATTTTTTGATTTTTTTTCTTTATTAGAAAATCGCCATTTTCTTCAAATATTTTAGTGACTCGAAAAGTTTAGTCTTCTTGGTTTGTTGAAATCGTAATACGTCAAATAGAAAAAAACATTTCCCGAGACTATCCTTCAGGCTGATCCAACCATTTGGACCATTTCGAAATAGTTTTGTGGAAATCGCTTGCAATTATGTCAAAACTTTAATTGCAGCTCCGTTACTGTGTACTTTTAAGAAGCATAATTAATACAAAACGTAAAGAAGTGTTCTGTGAACGAGAAATAAATCTGTTTTTATTAAGAATATTTTTAAGAAAAGGACTTCTTTTCTTACGTAACGACATAAAATTGTATGTTGCGCGACTTGAAAATGTAAAAATTTTTCCGTTCTTTCTCTCTAAAGTTGTAATGAATGCTTAGTATAATTTTACATTTCTTCGAAATTTTCACTTTTTATTTCATTGTTTTGATTATTGTTAAAAATAGGTTAATTTTGCGTAGCTTGGATGAAATCAATCTGGATGTAGTAAAAGTATTCTGCTTTTTTGATTTGCTGTAATGAATTACTAATAACACTTAGCACACTATACTGCCTTCTTTACACCTTGAGTTAACTAATCTACAACCGCAGACATAACAGCAAAAATCTCGTTTTACAACCGTCTCCATAATGGTCAAACTTAAGTCTCTTCAGGGTATTTTTACTCTCTTATTTTATTCAAATTTCTTAATGGACTGATTATTATCAACAACAAAGGCCTTTGAACTTTATATCCACAGACATAGTAACTAGTATTTACTTACCATTATTACCTACACTGACTGGTACTTCTCAACAATTTATGCAGATAATTAAAATTAAATGTAAATCCTTCAGAATAATAACAATGAAATTTCAGATGACATACCGAATGAAATAATTGATTTCTGTAGAGAGTGAAAACAAGTGACCATTGTCACTAATACCGTTTCTATATAGTTTCCTTGAAGTTATTTTTGGATTTACATTATAATTGCATTCTTTTATTAAAAAATGACATGGAAAGTTGTAATTTAAGATTTATTTTATTTTACTTTTCTCTTTTTGAAAAATATAGCACTGAATAACTATTGTAAAAATCATATTCATAATACTAATGATTGCTTTCTGTAATAATGAATAAACGCTATTATTAAAAATGAAAATATATTTTTCAAATATATGGTGCCCCTGTGACACAAGTTACTTGAATAATAGCATTTAATAAATAGTATTGCGTACTTCTAGCATTTGAATATGTTATTGGATATATATATATATATATATATATATATATTATTTTATATATTAGTTGTCCTATGTCAGAAATGTTTATAATACTGCAGCATCTATTTTATAATTTTTAATCTCGGTTGCTCATGTGTCCTTCATTGTATGATTTTCCTACTGTCTATGTGTTTTTGGAATGTGATTGATGAATGTTTATCTCTTGTTTGTAGACTATATATATATATATATATTGAAACTCATCTTTCCTTTAAAAAGGACATAAATTAAATCCAATAATATTAAGATTTTTTTTTGTAATTAATGCTTAATTTTATCTTAAAACAGTGTAAATAATTTCAAATTGCATGTTTAATAAGTTTATATTACTTTCTGTTGCATTTATTTTAAGATAAAATTTGAAATATTCCCAAACAACGCCGTTCCTTACATTATATAATGACGTTTAAATTAGAGCTTGGCGAAATATCGGAGAGACAACCAAGTTGGCATCACTTTTGGTGACTAAATTTGGTGTGTTCTGGATCATCATGACCTGTGACGAAAGCAGAATTTTTAAGAAAGTGGTTGAAAGTAGCCACACAGACTATAAGTAATATTCGCTCGCTGAAACTGGGTCAGTATTATTTTGGCTTTTGATGATTTCACTTGCCTAATACCAAGTGATTGTTTGCGGATAATGTTAATCATTACGTACTTGTATTTTTAGACACTTGTATTTTGTGTCTAAGTGTTGGAGACGGTGTAAGAACCTTCCTAAAATTATTTTGCAGATTGTACTGCTGAATTCTGTATTTTAAGGATTGTTTTTCGACGGTAAATTTCATCGTTCTTGAAAAACTGTTTTCTTTATTACTGTTAGCATAAAATCCACGAACAGCAATCTACGCAAAATTGAACTGATAAAACTCTACCTTAAAAAGTGCAGTGTAAAAACCTTGTTTTGTCCACACTTCTAGAGACGGGGGAAATAAATTTCCCCAAATTGTGGGATTTTATTCAATACAATAATAGTATTTTGCTAAAAAATCGGTGAAAAATAAAATATGTACCAAGAACAGGCTCCTAACATACAAACAAAATAATATTAATCAGAAAATCTTAAACTAGAAAAGCACTTGCAAAATTAGCATATAATAGAGTTAAATACTAAATAAAATAAATAACTCAAGAAGCAGTTCAGCTTAATCTAAAAAACAAATTAGGAAAAAACTGGAAATAAAAAAATAAAAATCTGAGCAAATGAAACAGGCATAGATTTGACCAATTTATCATTAGCAATACGAAGGTATAACCTAATAAAGTTAAATTAAAATAAAAACTATCTAAATCAAGTAAACCCAAACCAAAATTGAGTTTAGAATTACTTTAAAGGGTAAAATGGACAATTTTCATCGAATTACAATTGAGCTCAAGAAGGAAAAAAAACTGTAACAACAAATCGTTTTGCCAAAAAAAAAAAAAAAAAAAAAAGAGAATGGGTTTATGAAATATTAAATGTTTAAAGACAATTTAGGCCAAAAAAGTCGAGTTCATAATTCCGTCTCAAAGGAAAACGAAATAATAAATGCAATGTTAAACAAATATAATGATAACGAAGATGTGCAACAGTTTATAAGAACAACGTGAAGAATAATTTGCCGTATTCAGAAATAGACATGTTGACGTTATATCATCAAAGTTACGAAAAATCGTTTCAAAATCAAGCATAAAATTTTTTTTAATGAACTTTGAAAAAATCTTTTCTTTTTATGCTGCATGTCAAACACACACACAGATTTTTTTCTTTTATCGCGTATACTTCTTAATAATTTCTGTTAGCAGAAATCAAGTATACTCTAAAACTGTACACATACGAAATTTGTAGAAAAATTATTCTTATCGGAAAATATACAAATATCTAAGCAAACAATAAAGAACAGTTAGAGTGTTGTAAAAATCGTCTGACTTTTAAAAATCTAATTATATCGCTATTGTATTTATTTGATATCAACTGCAGATCAGATACTTCAATCGCAATATTTCATTTTATTGAGTTTTGGAAACAGGTCTCTGGCAATTTATTCTATTCCACTTTTTACAGTATCAGAATTAGTTCAGTTTCAGACATGGAATAGAAGATTGATGTTCAATTTATGCTTCGTCCTTGATCATAAGAATTATTGCAGCATCGAACAGAAAGGTAACTATCCAATATATAACTTATTTCTTTATTATAAGAACCTTAGAGATTTTTAAGTAATATCGGTATTTTTTTTCCTCATTGAATTTCGAATTTGTGTTTTCCAAGCAATTAAATTAAATTAAATTTGTTTAAATATTTAGTAACTTGTATTATAACTACTAATTTTACAGTTATAAAAAACTTAGTTTTTCCGAAATTACTTTAAAACTTTAGAATATAAAGAACTGTTTAGTTTCTTTTCAAATGCTTTTTTTTACCAGATGGAATGAATATATAAAAGCTAATCAAGCTTAAAATAATACTACTACACTAAAACTACGGAGGGTTCAATTTGTGCCATATTCGATTTTTTGCTCTATCATTCTTACGATTTGAATTGTTCATTGAATTTTGAACCCGTTTTCATTAAAAAAAATAGGGTTTTTTTTTTAAAATTGCAGCTTTTTAAAATGAGACTTTAGTATTATGGCTGTTTTTTCTAAGAGGAAGAAAAAAATAATAATATTTATTTCAGAATTTTTTTAGATTATAAGCCTTAATAACAAATATTAATTGCAAATTACGATGTCGTTCTATATTGGTAAGTTGTCCACCAGG
>BMAV01021703.1:279579-307826 GCA_019973955.1 Trichonephila inaurata madagascariensis
CCCTCAAAATTTGCCTCCCTGAACAAGGGTCCAGTTTATCCGGCTCTTGAGCCGCCCCTGTATGCACGAAGGTAATAAATATGGATAATGCTTTATCATATGTAAAGCAAGTTATAATATTTTTTTTTATCTCGAGGCTTAACTCAGTGACAATTTATTGCTTTCTTAAGTGAGTTACATAGTGCATATTCAGATTTGTTCTATTACACCGAGGAACGGTGGTTATCTTGCTCCAAGATTCTCTCTCTCTCTCATACAATTCTCTCCCCCTCTCTCTCTCTGTGTGTATAAGCATGGATTTTAAAATTAAAAATCAAGTCGCAAGAGCTTGTTTTCTGACCCACTATGGTTGCAAGATTTACTTTTCATGGTTGATACAACCGAACATTTAATTGGTTTAAATTTATTGTTCCAAGGAAAGATCAGATCATTACCAACATCTTTGACAAATTTAGAGAATTCAAATGTAAGCCAGTTCTTTGGGAAAATCAGAAGAAAAAATGCACATTTAACGCACTTCCTTATGAACAAATCAAGTTTAGATAACATTGCATCGTATTAAAAATACGAAGAAAAATTTCAAATCATAGAACTGAATTTGAAACAAGATTCGAAAGATTTTAATTATTTAGAAAAGAGGAATTTTGTTTATTTTCTTCGCGCGACTTTCGCAATAAATATAGACTCAGTACCCAGCCATTCATTAAAGTCGGTGCGTGAGAATTTTACAAATATTCACTTGCTAGGTTTGAAAATACTTGAAAATTCTCAAATGAGATTCTACTGTAGGTCACACAAAATGCAACACCCTGAAGGAAGCATGCAAACCATGTGAAATTTATATGATGCGTTGGTGATGATGAAATATACAAATAATTAGCATAAGCGCTGACGCACATCACAGACGACCGTAGTGCCTCCCGCAAGCGCTATATAAGGGGGAGAACAGATTGGTGATTTGAAGTAAGAAAATTGTTTTTTTTAGTGCGGGTTTTTTTTGCGTATACTGTGTTTACCTATGTCTTGTGGATGACATCGATCGCCTTTTGACCAAATTTCTTAATTCGTCAGAGGTAGAATAGTAGCCTACAGGGATTGCGGATTATCCTTCAGAGAAATCGGTTAACATGTTGGCCGAAACCAAGCAACTGTGATATTGATCTATCATCGCTGGATGCAGGAGGAAAAGATGGACCGACGGTGCTGATCGCAAGAACCTCGTTGCACCACTGCCCTTGATGACAGGTGGATTGTACTCATGGCAGGGATGGGTCACGCAGCTACATCACGAACAATAGCACAACAGATTCAGTCTGTTACGCGTCATTCGGTGTTCGTTAGTATCATTCGACGTCATTTGCAGTGGAGTTGAATGTCCACAAGGCGTCCATTGTTTCGTTTACCCTTGACTGGAAATCACAGGCACTTGCGGCGCTAATAGTGCGATGAACGGTGAACATGGAGAACGGAATGGAACGACATTGTGTTTACTGACTAATCCCTCTTTTGTCTGCAATATCACGATGGTCGAGTTTGTAGACACCATGGCCAGAGGCTGGTGAACTGCTGCACTATGCATCGCCACACTGGTCCTGCACCGGTATCGTGGTTTGGGGAGGTATTGGATTTCACTGCCACATTCCTCTTGTACACATTGGTGGTATACTGAACAGCCAGCACTACATCTCTGAAGGGTTGGAGTCCGTGATCCTCCCATACATTCAGCGCGTGCGATCAGCCCTATTCCAACAGGGTAATGCGTGAATATATGTGGCACGCAATGTTAAAGAGTTCTTACTTATCCATCAGACGGAATTGATTCCTTGGCCTGCTTGTACTCCCGATATATCGCCAATCGAAAACGTGGGGCCAATGCTTGCACAACAACTGGCCAGTTTTGTGAATATTGCATTAAAACAAACAAGCTAGTTTGTTTGCAGTGAGAATGATTTCTCATAATTGTTCAGATGATTTATTGAGATGGAGTGCAGTTGGCAGGCTTGAAGCTGACCAGTCTGAAGTGGAGGTGGCTTGATGGGTACAAATGGCCTGTAAGTGGTCTCCCGGTTATGTTCCCGGTTCCCGGTTCATCAGTTTTTATAGATTTTATGTTAGTAACCTTAATTTTGGACATGAGTGCAGTTAAAAATATTTGTAAGAAATATTACAAATAGAAAAAGAAACTTAATACGTTATAAGCACATTTTCTTTATTAATATGATCAATAAATTATAATAACATAATGTGTAGCAGGCAGAACACTAATATATATATATAGACCAATAATATGTAATTTTTAGAGCAATTTGAATTACTAAAAGAAATAGAAGTGTATTTCAAACCTGCATAGCTGCTTTAATTTCCCTCTACAAGAGAAGTCAACAGGGTTTATTAAACACGCGAACTTCTGTAAATTATATTGATCATATTTAAAAACTTGCTAAGGTAAAAACAAAAAAATTATATATTCCTGATTACTAAACCGAACACCAGGAAATACACAGCAAATAAAAAGAAGTATTTTTAAGCATCAAAAGTGATGCTTGAATGCTTTCAAGAATGTTGTCGAATTTTGCCTTTTGTCACATCTACATATCTGCTTCTCTTATTGAGCAGAATTCCTCCGGAGAAAATTACAAAACATTTTAATTAAGAATGTTTATCTGATAACAGCAAGGGGTGCCTGTCCTCGGACGGTTGGTGGCAGGATGAATGTTTGGGGTAACGCCCGGTTCCCTGAGCTCGGCTTGAAGAGATGCACCCGCGTGCGCACCACCCCACAAAAAAAAAAGCCCTCGTGTAGCTGAACAGCGCGAAGTTAATATTCACTCTCTCACTCACTCACTGAAAACAGCAAAGCTGAAAAAGAATCTAATAAAATAGGGACACTAGGGAAGTAAGTGTCACAGGAACAAGAGCATAAAACAAAGATTTGAGCCTCAAAAGCAAGATACTTCTCCAAACATCAATAATCGTATGTCCAAAAGTTTTTAATCGACTGGACACTGGATCAATGTGGTGTGCTATTACTCGAAAAGTCGAAAGAACTGCTTGCATACATAAAACTAACTGCAAATACAATAAAATGAATTACTTTCTCACACAAGATGATGGATAGAGAGTTTAAGCAATGCTATTGTTGGAGCGTTCCTTTTATAATGCATCGCAAGATAAGCTCCGGTGACAAACATGAAAATGACGCAATTCGTAAATGTTGTTTTCCAATCCAAAGAATGGAATGACACTCCAGACGAAATTTACGAATCTAAATCCATAAATATAAGAATGATTCAAAAGGTAATGCTGTGTAATGGATACCTGGTAGGTTCTTCAAGAAGTCCAATCTAGATTATACCATTCAAGAATAATATCGGATATTAGAAGTACGAATAATAGGTGAATATTCATCACAGTCAGAAAAATCGATTCTTTGGACTCACTTCTACTGTTGAAATTACAAATGCAGCTCTTGTTTACAATTTACAAGTAATATTAAATTTTGTTTTTCATGAAAAATATAACTTGCAGATTTGGTAAGTTCCGTTAAGGTGGCCTGGCACGTCCATAGGAGCCCATGTTAAATTGCGTAAGTTTATGTACCTTTTTCTCAAAAACTACTTTCTTCTCATGAACAAAAGTTTTACAGTTGATTATGTATACTATCAATAGCATTTTGATGATGGGTTTATGAGTTTCTCTTTTTTTGTTAAAAATTAAATCAATTATGAATTTTTAAGAAATTGTCCAAATTTTTTCCCTAAAATTTAGTTTAAAAAAGTCATATCTAAAAAAGTGTACTAGATATATCTAATTCCCTCTTTTAAAATAAGTAAACATGTTAAAAGTCTGCTTACTAAAAATGTGAGGATGATAGTAGTTTTTGAGAAAAAGGTACATAAAGGGAAAAATATCACATTTTAAGAAAACAGGCTTTAAAGTGAAAATTTGTAGTTTTTTGAGCATTTACTCTTTTTAATACTTTCCAGAAGCATATGAAGAAATTGCTTTACTCTCTGCTCATGCAAAAGACTCTTGTTTCTTTTTTTCATTATCTTAAACAATTTTGCCTTTTTTTGGGATATCAAGTTGCTTTCGTTGGGCTGCCTACGTGTATTTAGTTTTTTGAAACATGACAGACATTTATAACTTGGTTGAATATTACAATGTTTTAAGATCATTAATTTTGCTACATGACTCATATTGAACTGTGCAATAGCCATATTTACCTCTAATTTTAGAGTTTTTAATTCCACATAGATCTTGGAATCTCTGACCATATGGTGTTATTAACTGACGCATTTGGGTTCTGGGTCCATGTAAACATTTTCTTAATAACATAGGATCACCTAGATCTTTAAAAATTGGCTTCACTTCATTCATTATGGTATATAGCGCGTGTGTCAAACTGTCTTTCGTTACAGTGGGTTCTCTCTTTTGAAGTTTGCACCAGCCATTTATAATCGCAGGACACAATCTATGTTGAGATCTCTCGTTTGAAAACAGAAGATGAAAATAAACAATCTAAATAGCTGTTTTCATGCTGTGTAGATCTCATTGCTATTATTTCTAATAGCCACACTATAAAATCTTTGAATTTTTTATATTAAAACGTCGGTGAGTCAGTTACGACAACTTAGGCTTTTTCTATCAATTAACTTTTTCCCCTCTCTGTTTCGCTTTTCAGATCCACAAGACGTGTACCCATACACTTTTGGATAAATCCAATACACTCTAATTTTTCCACTTGAGCTTTATATAGATTCATGCTCATCAGAAACTTATGCAAGGGGAAACACAGGTGCTCCTAGCAGAGCTCATTTGATGCGTGTCAAGGAGTAGCTTCATTTAAAAAAATTTTAAAAAATACTTCTAACTATATCGTATTTCCTCATATCATATATCATTTTAAACAAAAATGTTTATACCTTTAGGAAACAGTGAAAATCGATAATTTTTTAAAAATTCATTTGCCAGACCCCCCTTTAAATCATAATTAATATATGAAACCTCGAATACTGCATAATAGTATTTGGTGCAAAGTACGTGTATATTGTTTCCTTAAAAAACTTCCCAGCAAAATCGCAGAAAAAAAAGACAGTCCATCACAATATTTATGAATTTTAAATCTTGCTGAGATTATTGCTAGTTGAATAGTAATTAATTAAATTTTTCCTTCAGCAAATTTAATTAATAACTATTTCGACTCATTTGCAAGTACATTGAAATAACATAACAAACTTTAACAACGTTGGTCTGTATTTCCACTTATTATGATGAGATGTGTAGTTAACTCCGACGAAAAGTTGAGGACCAGTTATTAGATATATTCCCACAAACATTAGGAAATTTTATTTCTTTTTTTTTTCATTGTTCTAAATGTGATGATATGGAGGAAGGAATATTTATCTAGCTTATTGTTCTGATATGATCCATATAAAAAGATTTTTACAATTGAATATAGTCTTAGGCCTTTCGTTGGGAATTTAGGATTTTCTGTACATGGAAATACTACTTGCTGTTGAATATTCAATACTTTTCTTTTTTTTTAGAGTTATTTGAATTTGATAAATGATGAAAGCAAAAATCAGCAACTTCCAAACCAAAGTAAGAATTGAATTTCGCGTGTTTTGAAAAATACTGCACCCATTCAACACAAAAATAGATTTTTCTAGTATTTCTCTTTTACACTGTGGTTCGTCCGGAGGCATAACAATAAGAAATCTAGAGTGAGCTGTTTTATAGAAGGCTTCTTTTAATTTATTTTGTTCCATCAGCAGCTCTCTAGCTACCCAAAGAACGATGATTATAGCCAATAAATTAGGTATACCATAAACAGCAGCACTCACTAACATGAACATTGACTGATATCCTATCTTACTTATTACAGAGCAGCAGCTGAACAAATGTGATATAATTGCAAAGAAAGATGACAATGTGAAAACATTTTGTAAATTTTCAAGGATGTCGTCGATCTTTGCCTTTTGCCTGAGGACATCAATTTGTTCAAAATGTCCGAAATCCTCTGGTGGGTATTGGAGAACCTTTCGCGTGAGACAGTTAAAACAAAAAGAGCAGCGCAAACACAAGTAGCAGAACAAAACCGCCACTAAAGAAAGAAATGTAGAATGAACAAGAAAGAACAGAAATGTTTTGATGCAGATTAAACTAGTCTGCAACGTAAGGCCTTTTAGCTCGTGACCATGCGCATAAATTTCTGACACTACTTTTATGTTGCAACCCAAGGTAAACGTAACAGAATATATAAATGGAAAGCTTAAAAGAATTAACAATATTATGTTTATTCTGCTATTATAAACAGTAGGACACAACTTATTCAGCTCTTGTAGGGCATTCAGCAAATTATTTTTTTTTCGCCGTAAGAAATGCCAAATCATTAGATTACACAAAAGTGAAAATAAATCAGCTGCATTGAATATTAAGGAAATTATGCTTCCAAATCTGTATTTACACATGACCAATGCGTCGACAATCTGAAAAAGTAACAAAAAATAAAACACAAGCCATAGTTTTCGCAACAGAAGATTTTTACTGAGTTCTCGGAGTAGACCAATCATAAGAAGAAATGCGAAGAGTAGCCTCGGTAGATTCGACTCCATTGTACACGAATTAGATACCGAAATTGAAAAAGAAGACTGGGTAAATTTTGAGCAACCAATCCTGGAGAGGAATTATGAAATGGTGAAGTATAAGTAGCAGTTTACAATTCGTTTGGCTTACTTTGTTTTGGCGTATTTAATTCATATATTTAAAGTCAGACAGGCTTGATTTCTAAGCTTTAAGAAAGCTTGATGAACTCAGTATTAGAAAATCATTTGAAATAAGCTTTTTTTCTACTTTTGGTATACTTTGTAAAATGAAATACTCTGCAAAGCTGCGAAGATTTTGGTTTCTTTCAAGAGGAGTTTTAATTTCTAAAATATTCTGTACCGTGATTCGGCGTCAAATATCTGTTATAGAGTTGGAATTTGTACTTTCCTTTTGTTTTGAAACCCCACATTCACAAAATGACGTTACGCCAGTGAACTTATTTTTTTAAATAGTAAACCACGAAACTTGCAGGCTCTTATTTTCAAGCATATCCTGTTTCTTTCAACTGATGCATTTTTCACATTTATAAATATACAATGTTTAACTTTGATCAAATGTCGCCATTTTTTACTTTATTTTTGAAGCTCTATAACTGTCTTCAAATATCCAAATTGCTGATTTGTGGAAGCGTTTTTAATTCTTAGTTGCTGAGTGCGTAATATGTAAAGAAGGATATTCCATCGTCAAAAACCTTCACACTGCTTAATTACTTTGTACTGTTTCGCAGCAGTTGTATAACGATGCTTACCAACTTGAATTGTAGTTCTGTTTCAGAAATGTATTAAGAATTTGTGATTATGTAATTACAAGATTTCAATCGAAATAGAATATGAAAAAATTGCGTGTGCTATATTATGATGAGTTTTTTAAACTGACGGAAGAAATCAATTTCTTTTCGTGAGGGACAACAAAAACTAATACCTGACGTGCTCTAATAAAACAAAACCTTTTTTGATAATTTTTGTGTGAAAGTAATTGTGAATATTTAATACATTTTGGCATTCATTTAAAATTCACAGAGTTTTTTTCTTTCGTATTCTCTTCTTTTGAAAATTGAAAACTAGTTTAAGTTCGGTTTCTTAAATTGAAATCAATTTGGATGTATTAAAATAATAATATTTTTGAATTGTTATTGTGAATTATTAATATATAAAAAAGTGTCTTTCGTTGTACAAAAAACCAAAAAAAATTATTTCAGAGATTATATTGTTGAGATTTTTTTATTTGTATGATCTTTTCATGATTAAAATTTCAGGGGAAAATATGTATTTCTAAGCATTACAAATGCTATTTAAATTAATAAATGAACCACCACAAAAGCAACTTTGCAAAATAATTTTGGGCTAAAATATAATTATTTTAAAATTATTTTAGTCATTTTTTCAAATTGAAATTTGCTCTTGCAATTGAATATATATGTCAGGCCACAGACCTGCTGGTAAAATGAGGAGGGCATCATCTCTATAATAACGTCTTTATTTTGCTTCAATCACATAAAATCCAACATGGCGGCCCTTTGGCGCGCAACAGAGTAGAACAGGGGTCGGCAACCTTTTGAGTCGGAAGAGCTAAAAATTAAAATTAAAAAAATTTCGAAGTTTTTAAAGAGCCACAAAATTTTTTCTTGCCAACAATAAATAGTACTTGCGCAAATAAAGTTTTTTGATTAAAAAAAACTAATCTTTTTATTCATAAGAAAAAATACCTATTTATTCATATATAAGTATAGTGTTTTTCACAACAAATTAGATAATGTATATATATATATATATATATATATGACATTATTAGATAATTACTTATTGTTTGAACAAAAAATTAAAACAATTAAACATTTAATTTTACAACCCTAACTTGTACTTCAATAACAAACGATTGAGCAAACAAATTCAATGAGAGCGATAGCTTTGCATGGTTATTCAAGAAGAAAATTTAAACTTTACTGAACAATGTAACTTGCACTTAAAAAGAAAAAAGACAATAATATACATTTGAGCAAACAAATTCAATGGGAGCGTTGGCTTTGCATAGTTTTAAAAAGTTTCGATAAATTTGGCTCATAACTTGTTGTTTTAAGTTTCAAACACGACTCTAAATTTTCATTTGTTAGTTGGCTTCTTATTTTACTTTTAATTATATTCACGCAAGAAAATGCTTGCTCGCACAAATATATTGATCAGGAGATAGTCAGTACTCCACAAATGCCAACTTCTTCACCTCACTGTACCAATCTGGAAGAGTATTCCATGCGTCGAATATAAGAACCTCAACTCACGGCATTTCTTCTAAAGCTGGCAACATTTGTTGCGTTACGTACATACATTTCTGGAACTCACACTCTTCCAACTTGCTTTTCAACTCTGTAAATTTTCCACTCCACAAAGCTTTACTTTTTAAATCGATCAATTGCATTTCTAAAAGAACTAAAGAGCCGCAGCTTAACATCCAAAGAACCGCATGTGGCTCACGAGCCGCAGGTTGCCGACCCCTGGAGTAGAACAATGAACAACACTTCGGCGAGGAGTCACCAGCTAAGCCTTTTCGAGTATGCGTTCTTTTCGTCAGCGCTCGCTCCACCTTTAAATAGGCTTATTTACCCACAAATCCTTACGCGATGGTTAAGAGTTCGCTCTATTTTCATTTATTACTGACTTAATTTTGAAGCTAAACATTTCAAACCTGACATATGTATATATGTAATAATTCCCTCTAGTATCCTTTTTGTTAACTCTTTGTACTAATATTTAAACAAACTTTAATTCTTTGGTTTAAAAATAACACTGTAATCTTAATCGTAATCGGCTAGTCCGAAATCCCTGACCCACCCATTCTATCCAATCAAAACTTCTATTACGTAGTAACCACTGCCAGTATAAAATCAAAAATTGTCTGTTTGCCTTCATCATGTAAGAATGTAAATAACTGCAGCTCTTTGTCTTTGTGTCCTCCAACATGCCGCTGCTGCTTGTCATTGTCTGCTTTGCTTGGTAATCGTCGAAAGTTTCTCTATTCAATGTGAAAATGTACCGCAATTGTGTATTAATCAATTGATGTGTGATTCATAATAAAGGATGAACGTTCACTGAAGATGTTTTCTTGAAACCACTCGGCCAATTCGTAACATATATTTAATAAAAAAACGATGCAACAAGAACGAGTTGTCCTATAGGCAAAAAATGGTGAGTAGAAAGATTATGTACAGAATAGAAAATGATTAAAATTTCAGAAAAATTGAATTGTTTATTTCAGTTACATAGTTACAAGGTAACGATCTCAATAAGGTGTTGACCCACCTCTAGCCTGGATACAAGCTGCCATTCGACGTGGCATAGAGTGATAAAGCATCCTGATGAGCTCCTGTGGTACTTCATCCCAAATTTGCCGCAATTGTCGGGCCTGGTCATCAACATTCCCCGGTAGACGCAGCTTTCTTGCCTTCATATCCCAGACATGCTCGATTGGAGAGATATCTGGTGATCTGACTGGCCAAGGAAGAGTTTGACAAGCCATTAGACAGTTCATAGTAACATGCGCCATATGTGATCTAGCAATAGCTTGCTGAAAATAAGGCCAACTATCAACGGATGGAACGATAGCAAAACAGTTCTCAGAATGTCGTCGACGCACTACTGTGGGGTAAGTGTGCCTCTAATAACGCCCAAAGGGATCTAGCTGTGAAAAGAAATGGCACCCCTGACCATAATTCCTGGTTGAGGGCCTTTGTGGCGTCTAATAGTGAAAGCAGGATCGGCACGCTGACCTAGACGATTCCCGACACGTCTTCTATAATTGTCAGGACACAGTTGGAAGTGGGCGTTCCCAGTCACGTTCCCAGTCAGCATGATTTCAACCTGATCGAGTCAAGCACCACTGTAATGTGGCTCGACAGTGTGCAGGCGTGAGTGGCAAGTGGCATAGCAATCGGTAAGAGCGTAAATTTCGTTCTATCAGCCGTCTGTGAATGGTCATGGTGGAACTTGTGCGCGGGTCGCAAGCATGTCTGCTGGTTGATAACGATGAATTAAGCGCTGTGACAACTGATCTGACAATCAATCTGTCCTCTCGATCTGATGTGGTCTTAGGTCAACCGCTACCATCATGATGCTGAAATCTGTCACTATCCACCCTTTCTTGCCAGCATCTTCTAATAGCCACATCATTTCGACCCATATGATGAGCAATTCTCCGATTTGCCCAACGTACCTCTTTCAATCGAATGAAATGATCTCTTTCAAACTCTGATAGTTGCTTGTATTGAGCTCGAACCCTGTGGTGAGGCATTTTTGAGTATCCTAAATCGTAATGCAACAGAAATTTTGACCATCAGATGAGAATCGCTTCTTATAGACAGACACTGCTGAGTGCACAGTTCCGTATCGCTGTAGCTCCCGCTATTCATTCACTGGACAACAAATTTTAATCATTTGCATGTTTGATACAAATGTCTTACGAAATTTTATTACAATCGGGCAACTCCTTCTTGGTGCGTCGTTATTTTTATTTATTATTTTTTTACTATAGAGTGTAATTTAGAAGGAAACTGAGAGAGAGAGAGTTCGAGTAAAATTAGTGATGTAGAAAGTAGAATCGAATCTGACTGAAAGAAGACTAAAAGGCTGACGATCATTTCTAAAAGGAATGGACATACGCGTGGGAGGGAAATTGAGACACGTTCCTTGTGCTTATTACAGAACTTCAAGAAACAAAACAAAAAAAAAATGCTTTTTTTTACACTTCCATTTGCTCACAGTATATTTTCACGATCATTACAAAACAGTCACTTCTAAATGCGATATTTTTATTTTTCGTTTGGGTAAACCGGGCTAAAAGTATGTACAAGAAGGCTATTTTGTCATCAAAACTACTGAAATGGAAACAAAATTGGGAAAGATATTTTGAACAGTTCAAGTCTCTTATTTTCAAGAGTGTCCCGATTCCTTCCTCGCTTTCAAAAGCCCTAATATTCTCTTTTTAATTTCTACATTATAAAATCCGCTCACCAGATTAAGACCCAAACGCTGCTTATGTGATAGAAAATTTCTACATTAGAGTGGCAACTCGTTCTAGAAAGTTGAATAGCTTAGTTTGGATAAATAATGAAAGCGTAAGTCAGCAACATCCCAGTCAGAGTAAAAATTGAACTAGTGTGTAAGAAAAAATCCCACACCCATTAAGCTCGAAGTCAGGTTTATCAAGTATCTCTTTTTTATACTGTGGTTTCTCCGATGTCATGACTATGAGGAATCGAGAATGGGCTCTTTTGTAGTAGGCACCCTTCAGTTTATGTTGCTCCACCGGCAGCCCTCCAGCTACCCAAAGAACGACGATTATACAAATTAAATTAGGTATACAGAAAAACACAGCATTCACTATGATCAACTCTGAATGAATGCCAGTTAGAATGATTCCTAAGATAGAAGAGCAGACGAAAAGATTCGATACTATCATAAAGAAAGATGGCAGCGAAAAAATATTTTGTAATTCTTCGATGATATCATCAATCTTGGCCTTTTGTCTGAGGATATCAATTTGCTCCGAAGGCCTGAACTCCTCCGGCGAGTAATGCAGAACCTTTCGCGTGAGACAGTTAAAACATGAAGAGCAGCGTAAACACAAGTAGCAGAATAAAACTACGACTAGAGAAGGAAATGTACAATGAACAAGAAACAACAGAAACTTTTTGATGCGTACCACACTTGCTTGCAATGTAAGACCTTTCATGTTATGTCCATAAGTATAGAACAGTAAATTCTTTGTTATGTTTAAAACCAAAATACTCGAAACAGAATACATGAATGGAAAGCTGAAAAGAATCAACACCATTATGTTTGTTCTCTTGTTATAAGTAGCAGGACATAACTTACCAAGCTTTCGTAGAAGATTAATCAAATTCTTCTTTTTTCGCCGCATAGAATGCCAAAGCATTAAATTACAGAAGAAAGCAAATATGTATGGAGCATTGTGTTTAAAAGAATATCCATTTAAAGCACCTATTATAGACATGGCCAACACATCCATAATCTGGGAAAGTAACACAAAATAAAACACCAGCCATAGTTTTCGCAATACAAGATTTTTACTGAATTGCTGGGCAAGGCCAATCAGAGAAAGAAATGAGAATAATAGGATCGGTAGATTCGAATTTAATTTATATGAATTATAAATCGGTATCGAAGAAGAAGAATTAAGCGACTGTTTTGCCTGCAATCCTGGCGGAGAGTTATAAAAAGGTGAAATATAAACAGCAGTTTCTGTTTTCTTCGCCCGATTTTGTTGCGGCATATTTGTGATGATGACGCAAAAGGTCTTTGCGTTTAAAATGTTGTATAGTTCGATTCAATATTATTACATTTTCTTGTTGCTTTCAAATTCTTTGTTCATAAATTGATGTCACGAAACAAATTATTTTTAAAAGAAAAAACAATTAAACATTTTTTATACTTTCGCGTGTACTGTGTTCAATTTTTGTGATATTTCTCCGTAATTTTATGTTTATTTTAGGTATGTTTTCAAATACCTAAGTGATTCGTTTCGAAAATGTTGGACTTGGACAGATCTCCACCCGGCGAATGGTGGCAAAGGTAAGGCCTTTAGTTTTTTGTTGAGTGTTATGTAAAGTCGAATTATTTGTTGTCTGAGGATACACTTTCAAACTGATACATCACTTCGTACTATTTCTAAAGAGCTCTACAGATATTACTTATCGATTTCAATTACTATTTACATAAGAATACAAAATTTCCAATAACATTATTTTGCGATGTTAAACTTCTAATTTAGAAAATTATAAAGCACAATGTTTTTTTTTTATAAAACAGTTTTATGAAAAGTATTTTTTTTTATTTTGAGTGCAAAACAAATTGATATTTGGAGTTATACAATATTGTAAAACTTATTTCATAATCTCTTGTATAGAACGTATAACATATTTTCCTGTTTGTCTGAAATTCGAGATGTATTATATTCACTTACTTTGATTACAAATTACAACAGAATTGGGTTCGGATAATTAAAGTGAAATCAATTTGGATGCAACAAAAGTAATCTGCTTTTTGAATTGCTGCAAAGAATTATTAATATAAAAGCAGGGTTAAAAACAAATTCTATTCAAATTATAGTATTGCTTACTTTTTTTCTTTATATATATTGAACGAATTTTCCACGATTGGTTTTTATGGAGAAATATGTTTCTTGATTCTGATACGTTATGGATAAATGCAATTAAAATTGAGGCATGGTTTTAAAATTTTTATTTGGTTCACTAATAAGTAATTTGGAAGGAAAAAAATAAGCAAATGTTTTTTTTTGCCAAAGGAATTATGCTAAAATTACATGTTACCTAATCAATTTTCTTTGAAGGTGATTTATATATTAAAGTTATGTACATATATATTATGTAAAGAGAAAAACTGATGGTTTAGTAGGAAATAAATCCTACAAAACGAGATAAAAATTAGAACATAGAACATGAAACCCGTCAAAAGAATATGAAAAAAATCAATAGACCAAAAGTGGATAACTATTACATCTTTTAAAGATGCCACAGACATAGGGCAATGAATAGGGTTAGGGTGCTTTATAGCCGTGACTCCCAACCCCCGGGCCGCAGACTAGTATCAGTTCTTAAATCAAATGGCACTGAGTCACCCAAGGAACATTTAATTATTTCCATTTTATTTACTGTTGTGTATTTATCTAGGGTTTGCGTCTTTCCATGAGAAAATCACTTTATATTTTAATCACTACTTTTCGGGTAAATGTATTTTATTCTGAAGGCATATTTAAATACAATTAAATTATCTTTAGATGACAACGATCTAAAATATAAACAAATCAATGTCCCCACCCCTTCAGGTGGCCTTGGTAAAATTATCAAACGTTCATCAGTCCACGGCAATAAAAAGGCTGCTTTATAGGATCCACACTACCTTCTTGTTTCAAAAGAAGATTAATGCATAATAGTACAAAAAATGTAATGAATGGAAACCAAAAATATCGCATATAACACACGCCTAAATTAGATTGCATGATTATATTGTACTGTTACTCGAAACAATTCTAAAACACCAACTGGCATACAGCAAATTACGATTACAATAAAATTGGTTTTTTTTTCGCTACATGCTGAATTGAGCGCATGTGCAACTCAATTGTTCAAAAATTCCTTTTATAATAATGCATCGCAAGATAAGTTTTAGAGTAACATCCAATTGATGAAGATCGCAAATATTATTTTCCAATCCAAAGAAGGGAATAACATTCTAGACGAGATGCTCGAATCTAAATTCATCAATATAAGAATGATTTTAAGGGTTGTCACTACAATGTGAGGTAATGGATCTAGAATAGATCCTTCAACGAGTCTAATCCCGAACACACCTCTGAATAATAGTATGGGATACTTAGAGATACGAAGAGAAGGTAAATATTCCTCGGTTAGAGCAATCATCCTTTTTCTTATGATATATTTCTACTGTTAAAATTGCAAATACAATTCATGTCTTCAATTTACTTCTACTCTCGAAAAATATAATTTGCAAATTTGGTTAGTTCCGTTAAAATGTAATTAATATTTGATATATCGAGAACATTTCTATTCACAAAAAGAAGGGTTTCAGAGGCTCAGGAGACGTTGGACTTCTCAGAAGAATGGGACAAGTACTATTTCTGTGAAAACACTGTCACGATACGGAGCTGAGCACAGCACGTCTTTTCTCCTCTCCAAACATGCTGGAAAAATTGCAGCACATTAGCAACAACCCCCAAAGGGAACTTATTCAGATTGCCGATGCTGTCTATAGGACCTTTGACCCTAATTATATATATATATATAATTATTGTCCATGACAAGATACCAATCAACTATCTCCAACATGCAAAAGGGCATTGTGTGTATGGGTCTAGTTTACTAAGATAATTTCCAAACTTGCATATATTGCAAAAAAAAACAATTTTTTCACTTTATTTTTGATTTTTTCACTCTCACTCAGAAGATGGCTTCGAAAAATTTAATTCCTTACTATTTCAACACGTTTACAAATGCACTGAGCTCAGAAACTTTTACAATCTTGGTTTGAATATTTCCACCTCATTTGATGAGGAATGGATTTGTCTCTGACGAAGTGTTTAGTTCCAGTTACTGGTGAATGTTACTGTTACATATATGTTACTGTGGATGTCCAAAATTGCAGAATGTCGACTTTCACCGGTGAATGTCGACACACACCAAATACGTGAAATACGTCGGCGAAAGATCAAATATTGTATTACAATCTTGAGCATGCGGACTTTCACCGACGTATGTCGACAGTCACATATATGCTCTGGTGGAGGTCGAAAAGAGAGGAGCCGACAAAGAGGCGACTGGCTGTTTCCCGACAAATCCTTTGTTCTTCTGGGAGTCAATCAGCTTTGTCAGTCTTATGCAAGGTTTGATGGTGGGAACAAAACGTTTTCTTAATTATTTTCCCTATACCCTAATTTATACTGAATGGATACAACAGTGAATCGTGATCTTTTTCTTGAAAAGTAAAATACATTGACTACGGGTGAAAGAGAAGACAATTGTTTTTATTTTTCCAAAGGAAAGTCCCCTGAAATACTTTTTGAAGTGATTTCTGCTAAAACTAAGTGCCACACTCCTTTGGATTACAGACGATTAAAACGTTTTGATGTTTGAAAATTAGTGATGAAGAGAAGTTAATTGTACCATTAAAACGAGGAGAAACGAATATACAGTATTATGTTACCAATGACGAATTGTTCAGTGTGCTATATGTGTGAAACTAACATCAGAACAGGCCACGGAGGAAGAACACGTATGCTTAAAGAGTTGCAAATTAAATACAAAAATATTACGTATGAAGTTGTAATGCAGTATTTAAATCTATGCGAACAGTGCCAAATGAAACAAAGTGAACCTAAGAAAGGTATTGCTGTGAAACCAATGATGAGTTCTGAGTTAAACTCAAGATGTCAGGTTCATCTGATAGATCTGCAGTCGAACAGAGATGGCGAATATAATTTCATAAGGGTGTATCAAGATCATTTAACTAAGTTTGTCCAGCTACGACCTTTGAAAACTAAGAGAGCTGAAGAAGTAGCGTATAAAGTTCTTTCAATATTTTGAACATTTGGTGCTCCAGCAATACTGCAATCAGATAATGGTAGAGAATTAAGTAATCAAGTGATATATCCGAAATATGCGCTATGTGGAAAGATGTTAAGATAGTTCATGGAAAGCCTCGTCGCACTCAAACACAAGGCTCAGTTGAAAGGGCAATTTCAGGATATACAGAATAAGCTAGCTGCATGGATGAACGATAACGATACGAATAAATGGTCAGAGGGTTTACCATTTGTTCAATTTGCTAAGAGCCCTACATATTATGAAGCCATGTTTGGCGTTAAAGCAAAAAGAGTCATAGCATCGTCTTTTTTGCCTAGCGAACAAATCAAAAATATCGAAACCGAAGAACAACTCGAAGAAATTGCCAATACTTTTGAAACCGAAGAACAGCTTGAAGAAACTTTCAATACTTTTGTAACCGAAAAAAACTTGTACAAACTGTTAATACTTCTGAAAAAAATTTGAGCAATGGTCATACAGAAAACCATATTCCAAAGAAAAACTTTGAAGAGGACTTGCAATCTACCACGTCTTCATATCAAGTTCTCACTGAAAAACGCAAGTTAATTTCTAAAAAAAGAGCGGACGCGAAAGACAATCTTCCACTTCAAGCAACAAAAATGTTATGAACCTCAGCAAAAATAATTTGCTCCCGCTCAAATTGGTGGTATCCTATTTGCTTTTAAATATTCAAGATTTTTTTGCAGCTGTTTAAATTTGATAAATAATCAAAGCGTATGTCAACAAAGTCCCAACCAGGGTAAGGACTGAATTTCGCGTGTATGAAAAAATATTGCACCCACTGAACACAAAGTTAGGTTTGTCTAGTATTTCTCTTTTGCACTGTGATTCCTCCGAAGATAGAGCTATGAGAAATCTAGAATGAGCTCTTTTGTAGAAGGCATTTTTTAATTTATTTTGCTCCAGTGGCAGCCCTCCGGCTACCCAAAGAACAAAAACTAAGGAAATTAAATGAAATATACCATAAAAGAAAGCCTTAATTATCTTGACCGACTCTGACTGAAAACCAATCGCAACCATTCCTAACACAGAGCAGCAGGTAAATAAATTCGATAAAATTACAAAGAAAGATGGAAGTGAGAAAATATCTTGCAATTTTTCTAGAATGCTGTCGATTTTTGCCTTTTGTCTTAGGATATCCATTTGCTCGGAAGGTCCGAACCCTTCAGGTGAGTATCGGAGAACTTTTCGTGTGAGGCAGTTAAAACATGAAGAGCAGTGCAAACACAAGCTACAGAACAAAACCACTACTAAAGAAGGAAATGTGGTATGAGCCAGAAATAGAAAGAAAGCTTTGATGCAGCTTACACTAAACTGCAACATATGGCTTTTGAGTTCATGACCATATGCATAGTACGCTGACACTCGTTTTATGTTGCTATCCAAGGTGATTGTTACAGAATATATAAAGGAAACGCTGAAAATAATCAACACCATAATGTTCGTTCTCCTGTTGTGTGTATCAGAACTTAGCTTTTCGAACATTCGTAGGACATTCAGCAAGTTATTCTTTTTCCATCGTAAAGTATGTAAAGCCATTAAATTACAGGATAGAGAAAACACGTACGCTGCAAGGTTTTTTAAAATAGTTCTGTTTTGAAAACTTGTTATATTCATGGCCAATACATCTACAATTTGAAAAAGTAACAAAAAATAAATGACAAGATATGCTTTTCGGAACAGAAGAGTTTTACTAAATTCTGGGATTATACCAATCATAAGAAGAAATGCTAAGAGTAGCCTCGATAGATTCGACTCCATTGTATGCGAGTTAGATATCGGAATTGAAAAAGAAGAGTGAGGCGACTTTTGCACACGCAATCCTATTGGGGAATTATAAAAAGATGAAGCAGGCATAGCAGTATCTAATTTCTTTGTCACATTTTGTTTTGGCATATTTATGGGTCTATTTATCGGTTGATTAAGTAAGGTATGCCAGTCTGTCTCGATCTCTACTCTGATGAATCTTGATAAACGAAGTATTAGAAAATCATGGGAAATAAGCTTGTTTTCTATTTTTGATATATTTTGTAAAATTAAATACTCTGAAACACTTCGAAGGTTTTGATTCCTTTGAAGAGGAGATTTAAAATTTTTTATTTTTAAAACGTTCTATAGTTCAATTAGGCATTAAATTTTTCTTTTATTGAGTTCGAATTTGTATTTCGCTTTTGCTTTAAAATCTTATATTCACAAAAAGGTGTTACGAGTCAACTTAGTACCTTAAAATAGTAAACCATAAAACTCGCCGGCATTTATTTTTAAGCTTATCGGGTTTCTTTCCACTGTCGTCCTTTTCACATTTTTAATTATACTATGTTTAACGTTGATCTCATGTCATCATTTTTTACTTTTTTTACAAATTCTACAATTATCTTTAAATATACCAAGTAACTGGTTTCGAAATATTTTCACTTAGATTATTGAGGGCATAAAATGTAAAGCAGAACAGTCCATCATCAAGAACTTTTAGACTGATCTTTCAGTTTGTACCACTTCGTGTAGCAACCAATCACAATTTTGTTTTAGAAGTACATTAATAGTTTCAGTTGAAATAATAATATAATTTCAAATTTGCTATCAATAAAAGTATGAAAAACTTATTGCATGGATAATAAATTGCATGTGTTATATTAGAATGATTTTTTTAAAACTTAAGAATGAAATCAATTTCTTTGCGTGAGTGGCAACAGAAAATATCTAATGCGTTGTAATAAAGCAAAATTAATTTGATATTTTTTTTTGTCAAAGTAATAGTTAATATTTAATACATTTGGTATTTATTTGAAATAAGAAGTATTTTTTTATATATCCGCTTCTTTTGATTAAAATTGAATTAAGTTTTGGTAGTTAAATTTAAATCAATTTGATTGTATTAAAATATAATATTCTTCTTGAATTGCTGTAATAAATTATGAATACAGATGCATATTTTTCATTGTAATAAAAACTAATTCAGTGACTGAAATTAGATCTCTCGGGCGCCAGCGCATGCGTGCTTATGCCCATCGAATTTATTTCAGAGATATTTAATAAATATTATATTACAGATATTGTTTTCTTATTTGTATGGACTTTTCGTGATTGAAATCTCACGGAAAATATTTATTTTTAAAAATTAAGTTATATTTAAATTAATACATGTTTTTCCGAACCTATACTGGCGTTCCACGATAGGTAAGTTTTGGAAATAATTTGATTTTTATCTTGCAAAGTGTGTAATTTTGTTTTAAATAATTCTTGTCATTTCCATGTTATTAGTGGTATATATATATATGTGTGTGTGCGTGTGTACTTATTTAAGTATGCTTTCATATATATACATATAATTTACTTCTCTACTATCTTATACATACACTTTAAGAAAAAAAGATTTAAATCAGTACATTTGTATTATATTGCAGTCATTTTTCATTAGAGAAGCTAAGCATTAGTCGTTCAGTGGCAATAATTGGAAAACAGATAACAAAAATACTGTATATGATGCAAAAAGTAAATGAAATTTGACTTGTATATAAAATTTATATGATAATATCTTTCATGAACAAAATCATTTTTTAGCTTTAAGATATTTGAATAATATTAATTTAAAATATCGAATATCATTAGGATAAATATGGTTTTCATTTTAAAATATTTTAAAATAATATGAGGTTTTCAGAATTAATGTCTGTTTCGTCAAAATGATGTATTCCCCTTATTTTTTAATTTGTGAGAGTTAACACCTCTCTCTTGGGCACCTAGATATGTGGGAGGTAGGGAAGAAACACTCGACATGATCCAATCAATCTATTTATTTATCACACAATAAAACAGCATAAATTCATTTAATAACAGTAAGAGAATGTCTCTGTGCTAACCGCGAAAGTGGAACAACGACTATAACACACGAAAGATTAGGAGACTATCAAACCCGAAAAATGGGATGTCATTTGTGAACAGTTTAGAAAGTGACTGGATTCAAGTGGGAAACTTGTGATGTCGAGAGTAGAGTAATTACTTTAGACTGACCACCTGATCGGAACATCTGTTCTTGCACCTCAGGGCCCAAGGTCACGTATACTAAAAAGGGCACAGTAGGCTTTGGCCCTCATGGGCTGTTACGCCGCTTAATTATCTGAAATGATAGACCACACAGAAAAATAAGCAATCTTCCTTCAACCGTAAAAATTATAGTTATACTGTTCTTTCTTTTTTCTTTCTTTTTTTCTATGAATGAGTTGTCATCCCATGATATACTTTGCAATATTTAAGATTCCAAGAGAGGTGGGTAGTAAAACTTACTGCTGGACCACTTTGTTTTCATAAGAATAAATGTGAGTATTTTAAAATAATCTTTCCTCAGAAAAAATTTTACAGTGTTGTTTTTTTTTTTGTTCAAAAATTTTAACTTTACTATACAGAATATTGACATTTTATCAATCAATATTTTCTGCTTAAAATTCAGCATTTTTAAATTGTGTATCCGGGTGAATAATATGACTGTGTGCACATTTATTATATTGATTTATTAGGCTCTTTTCATAAATGAAATTATAAATTAAGATAATTTATATTACGATCTTATCAGTTTAAGATACGTCATTATGAATTTTAAAATATTTATTCTAGTTACGAAAAAGAAATTTAAACTTCATTTTACATGTATTCAAATAGGCGATTTAAATTGAAAAAATTCTTTAATTCTTTTCTAATGCTGCTCAGTTTTATTGAACGTTTTTAATATCCAATACTGTTTCGTTTACTTTTTTCCCTGTCTAACTAAAATGAAGCTTAAGAAAAGAAAAAAAAAACATGCTGCGTGGATGTCGAATTTTTAAAATACAGTAAAATCTGTTATTGTGCTGTAGATAGGGACCGTATAAAAAGAAACCTGACAAAAATATTCGAACACAGTCGAACCTCTATCTAACGAAGTCGCTAAATCCCGAACAAAAAGTTCGTTTATCGTTATATAGAGGTTCATCTTCAAATTTTCTTTATAAACCTTGTGACGGGCTCACGCGTCTTTTCTTTAACATAACCTCTGGGATCTTTGGGAGCCAAGATTAATGGAAACTCTTTTCCAACCCAAGAAGAGAAATGTGAAGCGGAAAAGCAAATAAGATAGCTTTTAAATAACAGAAGTTTCAGTAAGCCGTATGGCAATTAGGGGAATGTTATGTGTGAAAGTGATACAAGCGTGAATTGACTGCCAATTGAAGTTACCTTGAAGATTAAGCCATTAGGTCAAGGTGCATACCATTGCACGCGCGCCCAGACGCCTCTTCATAAGATTGAAGCTAAGATTGGATTAAGGTAGAATTGAATATTTGATATTAGGACGTAATATTATTAGAAGTGAGATTAGGTGGATTAAATATTGATAGTGGTCCAAGTTACGCGATTAGGTATAACTATTACTGTGGGTTTAGTTCTTATCTATAATCATCTAAATTGTTATACGATTAAGTTACATTCTTAATAAAGTCATATTAAGAATTTAAAAATGTCTGTTCCTTTTGTAAACCCTACATCTCTAGCTCACGCGGATAATCAAAGAAACGGTCACCTAAGGGGGGCGGTTTCACAACCTCATAAAACAAATTTTAAATTCATTAACACTATATATTTAAAAAAAAGTAATTATTCACACCTTTTTGTATAAATTAATATTTATATATTTTATATATCTCACTTATAAAAAAAAGAAAAAGTGCAAGAAAAGTTTCTGTACATTAACAGTATCGTTTTGTAGAAATATATTCACAGTACATCAATTTTTTTCCCTACGATCATCAACTTCGTATATAGGAAGGTGGAAATTTCTTTGAATTACTCATGATATTGAGATTTTTTTTTTATTTTTGAAAAATAAGCAGAGTGTAAGTCAGTAACGTCCCGACCACAGCAAGAATCGAATTTCGTGTGTAGGAAAAAATATTACACCCATTCAACACGAAAGCACCTTTATCCAGTATTTCTCTTTTAAAATGTAGTTCCTCAGGACTGAGGGCTATGAGATATCTACAATGAGCTCTTTTGTAGAAGGCATCCTTTAGTTTATTTTGCTCCACTGGTAATCCACCAGCTATCCAAAGAACGACGATTAAAGAAACTAAATTAGGTATGCCAACAAACACAGCTGTCAATATGGTAATCATCGAGGGATTGCCATTTATAAGTATTCCCAAAACAGAGCAGCAACTAGAGAAATTCGATAGAATTATAAAGAAAGATGGCAGCGAAAAAATATCTTGTAATTTTTCGAGGACATCGTCGACGTTTGCTTTTTGTCTGAGAATATCAATTTGTTTGGAAGGGCCGAATTCCTCTGGTGAGTAGCAGAGAACGTTTTGTGTGAGAAACTTATGATATGATGAGCAGCGCAAACACAAATTGCATAACAAAATAGCGACTATAGAAGGGAAAGTAATATATACAAGGGTTAGTACAAATATTTTGATGCAGATTACACTTGCCTGCAACGTAAGACTTGTTAATTTGTAACCATAAGCATAAAACAATGACATTTTCGCTTTGTTGCAAAGTAGGGTAATTGTAAAAGGAACAATAAATTGAAAGCTTAAAATAGTCAGCACCGTTTTGTTTGTTATCCTGTTGTCAGAAGCGGGACATAACCTTTCGAACTTTCGTAGCAAATTCTTTTTTCGTCGTAAAGAATGCCAAATCATTAAATTGCAGAGCAGAGAAAGGATGTATGTGATGTCATTTTTTACATTATTTATATTTTTAAAACTTTTTATACTCATAACAGATATATCCAGAATCTGAAAAAGCAATAAAAAGTAAAATACCAGCCACAGTTTTCGTAACAGTGGAGTTTTGTCGAATTGTTGAGCAAGACCAATTAGAGAAAGGAATAGGAATAGTAGATTCGGTAGATTCGAATTTTTTTTACGCAAATTACGAATGGGAATTGAAAAAGAAGATGAAGACGTCTGTTGCACATACAGTCTTGGGAGAAAATTATTACAAGATGAAGTACAAAGAACGGTTTCTGTTTTCTTAAGCCTATTATGTTCCGACATATTTTAACATTTATTTTAAGAAGGATTCAGACCTAATTTGTACTTTTGAATTAATCTTGATAAACTTTATATTCTTAAAACATTTTTCTACTATTTTGTAAAATGAAAATTCAGTTCTTCCAAATTAATAACAATTTGATTTCCTTAAGGAGAAGTTGAAAAGAATTTTTTTTCACCCTGAAATCTTAAACTTGATTTAGTATTAAATATCTTTCATCGTCTTCCAGACTACTTTCCTTTTGCTTTGAAATTCTATATCCTCAAAATTACTTTGAGTCAACTTATTTCTTCGAATAGGACACAAGTAAGGAAGTCAGCATATATTTGCAGCCATATGAAGCGTTTTTGGCCTTTACACAAATATATTTGTTATATTTCCCAACTTTTTGGTCTTTTTTTTTGGAAATTGTACAGCTCTCTTCAAATATCTAAGGGATCGGTTTCTAAAATTGTGGGCTTCATAGATTCTTTGGATTGTCATACGTAAAACAGAATGACTCGTTGACCAATTCAATTTTTTAAACTTATTTGGGGCTTTATAGCATGTCGATATCTATTACCGATTTCATTAGCAGTTCCATTTTAGAAGCTCATTAAGTATTTCTATTGAAGTTAGGTCATCTTAAACTCGGCAACAAAAAGAAAAAGATGAAGCTTTTATGTATTGAAAAACTGCAATTGTTTTGTTTTGAAGTCATTTCTATTCGTGAGTGGCAATACAAATGGATATCTGGCGTGTTGTAATATAATGTATACTTATTTCATATATTCTTTGTCAAAGTCGTAATGAATATTTAATATATTCTGGTGTTTATACATATGTAAAATATATTACGTATTTTTTACCTTTTTCCTATCAAATTGAAATTAAATTTATATTTGGTTGACTTAAGCTAATGTAATAAAAATAATTTGCCTTTCGAATTATTGCAATGATTTATAAATATTAACTTTCGTTTTTCTCATTGTATTAAGGACTGATTCCTTTTTTAATTCTATTTACTCAGATAATTTTATTTTCGTTAACTTTCGGTGACTGATACGTCTAGGAAAATGTATATATCTCTGGAACTTAAATGTAGTTTTAATTGAGGCTGGATTTTAGGCGTGTGTTCAATGATAACTATTTTTTTTTCAAAATAGCTCAGTTTATATAAAACAAAATGTAATTGTATTTAAGCTACGAAAGTAATATCTTAAATTACATGTTTCTTTTACCAGCATTTTTTCAATACAGATCTTATTAATATATATATATATATATATATATATATATGCTATACTGGGAAGGTTGGATCCATAAGGCATATTAATAACTCTAATTCGCTGGCCTAATTCAGCGACAGCTTTAGAAATCATAATAGGTCTCCAGTTTAGTCCAAAGACTTTTTTGTATCTACATTTGTTGTGTCTGGTGAATGCTAATTTCTTCCTGCTTTAGCAATGTAGGTTCGAGTACTTCACTTTTATTTTACTATATATATATATATATATATATATATATATATACAACGTCCATTTTGAGCATAAAACAGAATAAGAAATTTTTCATAGCTTGCATAAACTCTTTATTGAAAAATATATAATGGACTTCTCTCTCTCTCTCTCCTTATTTATAATCTCTTGTCAGCATGATGGTAATTTTTGCATCCCATTTTTAAGAAAAGCCTTATCCCTAGATGAGAAAAATTGAGTCAGTGCTTGTATGACATCTTCTTTATTTTTTATTTTTTTATCTTGTAGTTAGATTTAGTTTTTTAAAATCGTAAATCGCTTAAAGTTTCTCAATAATGTTTTTATGAATAAATTATTATGTTGAAAAAAACTGTGCCATACAATAATCACAGATGCAGTTTTGATGAAGGAAATAAATTGAAAAGTTCTTATAGTTGATAAGCATATTTATTAGCATTATAGACACGTATATTTTTTTTACTTTGGTTGCTCATCTTTTACATATGCAGCAAATCAATCTAGCAATATTACATTCTAAAAATACATAACAACTATTTAAATACATTTCACTAACATGCAATCTTTATAGTTATGATGTAACTTCTAGCATCGTTTGAGACCTATTTTTTTCTTGAAAAGCAACAATTAAGTATGGCAATGACTAAAGAAGTTATCAAAGAAGAGTTTTCAGTCATACTATATCTGCAGCCATCCACGATTACGAAAGTATTTTCAGTGTAAAAAATCGTGCTCGAAACGATTTTTAGATCATACTCATAAAGGTGTGATGGGATTCATGTTTATTTATCTGAGGGGACCAATCGCAAATGACTTTTGACTGTGACACGGTGCATTGTTATCCAGGAAAATTGCATTGTTTTTTAGATACATCAATTCCATGAATAAGCGCAACTGGTTTTACTGTAAATGAACATATCATTGATTGCATTGGTCAAATTGAACCAATTTAGTCAATGATTGGTTAAATTTGACATTAGGGTTCAGAGTTAAGGCCATGTAAAAATAGCTCACACCATTATAAAGCTTCGACTCAGATTCATTGTCTCAAGAAGTTTGCATCCCACTCGGAAAGACTTTTGAACGGAAACCTGTTGATAACCCATACCAGCGTTTCTCAAACTGTGTGGCGTGCCTCCCTGGGGGAGGGCGTGATAACTCTACGAGGGGTCGCTAGCATATTGAAATATCGAAAACAAAAGGTTATAAAAAATTATTAATTTATTGAAAACAAACAAAATAAGAAAATAAAATACCCATTTACACTGATGTAATACATTTATAAATGTATCAGTACTGCACAATGTATTTTATAAATAATTGAACAATACTAAGTTAAGAGCAAGTTTAATAATTACCAGTGCCCCATGGCTTGTCATACATAAAATTATATACAAAAATTAGCACTTATCTTGATAGTTTGTACTGTTTATAATAAATGTTTTAACTGCTGATTAAAAGTTTTGCGATTCGCTCCTCAATGCCACTGTTTTCCACAATGCCATTGTCGATGCCTATGATCGATTTCAATTACAGTTCTATTTTAGAAGGGCATTAAGTGTTTCCATCGACTTTATTGTGTTTTCTTAAATTCACTGGCGAAAAGCAGCTCTCAAGAGTGAGGGTTTTATATATAAAAAAAACTTCATTGGTTCTTATGATGAGTGTTTTATGAGAGTCATTTTTATTCGTGAGGGACAACACAAATTGATATCTGGCATGTTGTAATAATGTAAAACTTATTTCGTAATTTTTCTGTCAAAGTTGTAGTAAATATTAAATTTATTTTGGGAATTAGATGTATAAAAAATGCATTATGTGTTTTTAATCTGTTTCATATAAAATTGAAAACGTGATTAGATTTGGATAACATAAGTGAAATCAATTTGGATGTTATAAAAATTATATACCTTTTGAATTGCTTCAATGATTTTTTAATATAAGCGCATGTTTTTTATTCTTGTATTAAAAATGTATTCATCTCTAATTAAATTTAGCGAGATTATTTTATCCGCGTGAACTTTCCGTGACTGTTATCTCTTAAAAAAATAATTGAATTGAGGCAGGATTTAAGAACCTGTATGTGTGTTCAATGATAATACTGAACGTAATTCTATTTAAATTATGCTAGTCACATTTTCTAAATTTCGTGTTTTCTTCACCACTATTTTTTCAATGGAACTCTTATATAATATTTGTATATATGTACTAGCTATATTTTCCGTCTTTTTTGCTATTTACTGACGTTTATGACAATATATTCTTTTTTTTTTAAGTAATCCATATTTGAAGTACTAGCATTCAGATTTCAATTGTATTCAAAAACATTTTTATAGCCCTCGCCTCTTGATTTAAGAAAGACAGAACTTGAATTTCTAAGACGAATGTATACTTAAATTTATAATACCTTTCCCTAAACACGATGTACGAAACCTATACTCAACAAAAGATACATGCTTTCCAAATTTGTAGTATGTAAAATTAATGAAACGAAATTTGCTATTTATAACACCCAATATACCCACTTGGGAGTTGGTTCAGGCAAAACACATTCTTAATGGATCTATACTTGTTAAAAGAAATATATTTCCCAAATTTCAAGTCTGTAGATCTAACAGTTAAAAAAAACAGGTTCGATTTCCACATGAAAATATAAGTTGTGTTTCAGAATTTTTCTTTCAATCACAGATGGTACTATGATTTAACCTTTTAACCTGACAAATTGACCAAGTTCATAATTTTAAGTCCTGCTGACTGCAGTATAATTTTTAAGAAAAAAGAAAGGATAAATACACGCGTAGGTAATGATAAGAAATTTATCTTTATGCATATGCAATAATTTTTAACTTCGCAGAATATATATTTAGCAATGCTCAGCAGAACGTGTATGTTCACCATTATTGTTAATTACGTTATCTCTTATACACTTACATTACTAAAGAAATACTATATATATATATATATATATATATATATATATATAT
>BMAV01021703.1:309355-322269 GCA_019973955.1 Trichonephila inaurata madagascariensis
GCAGAATATTATATCCATCTTGTATTATATATTTTTATTTAAATGTGTTATTAATGACAAAACAAAAACAAATCTTTTAAGGAGTTGTTACATTTCAAAGAAAATTTTTTGTCTTGATGCTGCACTAATTGCACAAGTTACAAGAGCTGGGGTAGCGAGAGTTGGTGGTTGTAAGCAATGGTGTAGCGTGGGCTTTCACCGCCTGGGACCGACCGGAAATTTGTCGCCTCTCTATTTTAATTATTAGTCAAGAAAATTAGTAAAAGTGGTGACGGGGCTTGTATCGCGATTTCAATTAACTGTCCTCTTGGGATTTCTTTGGGGTCAGA
This sequence comes from Trichonephila inaurata madagascariensis, assembly GCA_019973955.1. NCBI lineage: Eukaryota > Metazoa > Arthropoda > Arachnida > Araneae > Nephilidae > Trichonephila > Trichonephila inaurata. The sequence continues at coordinate 309,685 of BMAV01021703.1, forward strand.
ATGGCAATTCTTTCCAACCAACTCAAGAGGAAAACGTGGTTATGTAAATTAGGAATAATATATATATTGTAAGTTTAGCATTCGCGATGTCGCTAGGTGAGGTCACTAAGTGAAGTCGCTGAGTAGACAAGTAGTCGCAAAGTCATATGAGATAAAGTTTAGAAGAAGAATCTTAATTCTGGGGAATTATCCCAGCCTTGCCGGTGCAGGCGAACCTAAAGTGGGTCCGAGTCCAATGGAGCATATCCTAAGCAAGAGCCAGCCAGATTAAAGCTGGAACGGAAGATTCAAGAACCGTAGCTGTTTGCCTAGGATATAGCGGGAAGCTTGATTAATTAAACTTTAAGTACAAGACGTTTACTATTGAGATAGGCTTTAATCTATAAAGATAGTTTCAGTGGTTAATTGCGTTATTTATTGGTATTACGTGTTGCTTCTTCTCATTCTTGATCCTCCTCCTCTTAGATTAATATTGTGTTGTATTGTGTTTAAACTAAGATCTTAATAAACAGATTTTAGTATGTCTGAATTTAGTAGTTTTTCGTTCCTTCCCATAGACATAGGTCGCGTGAATAATGGAGAGCGGGTGTCACCTGGGGTGGGGACACCCCAAAGTAAAATAAAAAGCAGCTTTAAATTTTTTTATTGATAAAAAATGCACGTATTTTTTTATAGCAAAATCTTTTAAACAATTGTCAACATCAATATGTATGTCATGTTCAATTGCCAGAATAGCTAAATTTGTTAGCCTTAACGTAGACATAGTCGATCAGAGATAATTTTTAATTAATTTTAGTTTAGAGAAGCTTCTCTCGCAAATGGCATTACTGATGGCATATGTTAAAAAAATTCTCAACATTATGACAATGTTTGGTAAGCCATCTTCAAGTTTGGACTCAATAATATATTTTAATAAACCCAGAGAGCCGGACCTAATGAGTTCTTTTTTACAGCCTGGGTCTATCGCAGATACAAAAGCTTGTAGACGTACGCGCTCAAGTTGGAATTCTTCTTTATTAATGTCTTGAGGAGCTTGATCTAAGTTAAGTTCGTTCATGCTCAATATCACTTCAGACCTTAAAAAAGCATATTCTTTCTCTAGATTCTGCAAATGTTGGAATCTTTCTCGAAAATTTCAGCAGTTACTTTGTCTATTGAAGAAAACATTGTTCGCCTCAAGTCATCTTCGTACGATAATTGAACATCTTTACTTCCGTCGTCAAATATATTCTTCCTCTAGATTCATTTTGGGGGTTCAGAAAAAATTTCAAGCTCTTCACATAAACTTTTAGCACATATTAAAGCGTCATCCACGAATTCCTCACTTTTTGCTTCTAATACGCTCTGTAAAACACGTATTGTTTTAGCACATTGATGGATAATTAGTCCATCTGCTTGCAAATAATTTTGAGCATCATTGACTTCCCACAGTACCGGTTGCTAGAAGCCTGAGTGACATAAAAACGAATGCGACTGCATAGTGACTAATAAACCTCCTGTATCTGTGCGTGTATTAAAGATTTCACTCGTTTCCGTCAGTTTCGTCGCACGGGCGCGATTGGAGTTTGAGGAATTTTTTGAATTTAAATAACGTGGTGCTTGCTGTCGCGTATTCCACCAGGGGCCATGGCCCCCTCTGAAACCCCCACGCTACGCCACTGGTTGTAAGAACAGTACAGAAATCGCTAATGTATTATTATTATTGCGCATTTCTCGCTCCCCTGCTCTTGTACTCTTCTGAATTTAGCGCAACATTAAGATGAAAGATATTCTTCCAAACAAAAGAATTTCTAGAAAATTCCTTTTTGTTTTATCATTTACAATATTTTTAAAAAAAAATGAAAAAAAAATGTTCCCCAAACTACCTGCGTACCTAAAAATGACAATCATAGCTGTAACTGATATAGTGTCTTAAACAGTCATCAAAGTTATAACCTTCTGCTTTCTGTTATATTGATAAGAATATGAAATTTTTCATCCCTTGTATAAACTTTATTGAATAATGCAATTGACAATTATTTATGATCTCTTGCCAGCACCATGCCAATTTTTACATCTCATTTCTAAGAAATGAATTAGCTCTAAATTCCAAAAATTGAGCCAATGCTTGTCTGATGTATTCTAAAATTTTGAATTTTTTGTTCTGCAGTTGGATTTAAGTTTTTAAAACCTTGAATTGTTTAAAATTCTCAACAAAGTTTTAAGGAAAATATTATTATATTGTAAAGGGATTTATATACAATTCAATAATCGCAGATACAAGTTAAATGAAGGAAATGAATTATAAAATCTTTATAATTTTTAAGCTTATTTATTAGCATTATAAGTATGTACATTTTGCTGTTTTAATTGTTTGTCCTTTTCAAATACTACAAATAAATCTAGCAAAGCTCTACATATTTAAAATAGATAATTACTTCTCCACAAACATGTAATCAGTACAGCCTATGAAACATCTTTTTGCTCTAAGAGCAACAATTAAATGAGGGGTTGGCTAAAGAAGTTCTAAGGTCGCCCCTCTCGGGTGCCCTTCTCCTTGATTATCAGTGTGAGCTAGAGGTATAGGAATAACGGAAGAACTAGAAGCTGTCATGTTCTTAATTTGACTTTATTAAGATCTTAAAACTTAAACATCTAACAGATTAGATAATAATATATGTGAGAGAATCTACGGTGGATCACAGATCCTAATATTAAATAGTCACTCCTACCTTAATTTCGATCGACGATCCAATCTTACTGGAAGTTGCGTATTTACTGGAGTGCAATGGTATGCACCTTGACCTAATGGCTCTTTGTCCGGAATAACTTCTGTTGGCTCACACTTAATCTTTCTAAAACCTCTTCACGCTTGAATCATTGATTATCATAACATTCCTCAAATTGCCACACCGCTTACTCTAACTTCTGATATTTAAAAGCTTCCTAATTTGCAATCTTTCCATCACGCTTCACTTCTTCGGTTTGGTTGGAAAAGAGTTTGCGACATAGCCATCCTGTGATGACTATGTCGTTCCGGATCCGCGTAAGCTAGAGGTGTGGGATTATCAAAATGATGAGACATATTGATTCTTAATACAACTTTTATTAAGAATAACTTATATTACTTAATTCTAATTGACAACTTTATTTAAAGTGAGAGTTAACACCCAATTAAACCTAGTATTCAAGTCAGATCACGCAACTAGAACATTTATCTTAATTATAATAAATAAACCGATTCATCTAACTTCCTAGACCAAAATATTACCTTTTGCAGATCTCCCTCCTTCAGAGATTGAGTGATATCTATAATATAATTGAATATGCGAGGTTTCCAACTTCTTTATAATGAACTTCTATCTCTTCCAAAACTATAGGACAACTAACTCTTGATCTGAAAGATTCCACACTAAGCTATCTCTAAACTTGCCGCGCTACTTATCATCAAAGCTTCTATCCTTTTAAAGTATATCTCATTTACATATTATATTCGTTTATCTTCTTGGTATTGGGTTGGAAAGGTTTTGCCATTAATCGTGGCCGTCAAAGAACATAGGAGTTATGTTAGCAGAAGGACGCGAGAGACGTCACAAGTTGTCATTAATTCTGGCCCCAAAGAACCCAAAGGACATGTTAATGAAAAGACGCGTGAGCCCTTCACAAAGATTTCAGCCTACTATATCTGCAGCCATCCAGGACTTTGAAAGTATTTCCAGTGTAGAAAATTGTGCTCGAAGAGATGTTTAGATCATGTCTCATATAGTTTCGGTTGGATTCATGTCTGGTATTCTGAGTACACCAATCGCAAATAGTTTTTGAGTGCATTGTCATCCTGGAAAATTGTTTGAATTCCAGGGAATAGATGCAACTGGTTTCATTGTAAATGAAAATATTATTTCCAGTCAAATATTGGATGAATATGATCTTAGTGCTCAGTTCAGGTTATGTAAAAGCAGCCCACACCATTATAGAGCTACCTCTTAATAGACTAGGGAGTTGTTAATGACTCAAGGTCCATGGTTTCGAGAGGACTCTAGTGATGGCGATTCTTACCTAAAAAGATCGATTTTTAAATCGATTCGAATCGTAACCGGATGAATCGATTCACAAAAAAGTCGAAGACTAAAAGATCGATTTCTAAGAAATTGTTTTTTTTCATGTCTGCCTTTACAATGTAAATATAAATCCAATTTATGAAAAACAAGAAAAAGAAGCCATAATAAACGATCTCTTATCAGTAAAATCAGGGAATTTTTTAGTTAAGGAAATTCGACAATTACAATTATTTTTAGTATTCTATCAAAGTATCAGGTATAAAAAAAGACATTTATTTTTTAAATGTATTTATTACATTAAAAAATTTAGAAAATAGATAATATAGCCTATAGTGCCCAATGCTTAACATCTGAGCTTTTTAAAAACAACAGTCTGTCCAGTCTACTGAGATCCAAGTGGTTCCGCTCATCACTTGCGATGTTGTCGGCAATCGAAGAAAGGCACACACAAGGAACAGGTAATCCCACGATACTTACAGCTAATTACTTACCATCAGTTACTTATTATTCCGTAACAAACACTACATAAAAATAAATATTTATTTCGCTAATCACAGTACATTGTGACATAAACAAATGACGCAATATCAACAAATACAAAAAGTCAAAGATTACAAACGTAATTTGTTTTTATTTATATAAAAGAAATGATTATAATCATAAGCTCACAGGCATCTCACGAGTTTTTTAATAATCAGCCCTTTAACCGTCAACATCGAAATATTACGAGTTTTAAAGATAGTACTTTGAAATTATTGCAAATAATTTTATGGTTTTTACCAAAACAGAAAAAAATCGAATGCCGATTTTCTAGGATGAAATATCAATTCTCTGAATCGATTCAGTGCTACATATCGATTTAAAAAATCAATTTTTTTTTGGACCCGAGAAATTAAGCACTGTCATTCAGAAAATTTCATCGTTATTTTGTTACATGAATTCAATGAATAACTGCAAATGATTTCCAAGTAGATGGACACGCCTTGTCGGTTCAATTCTTGTCGGTTTTCTTCTTGTCGGTTCAATTTGACTGAAGGACAGACTTCGTACCATGTAAAAACAGCCCACTGGATTTGGGAGGTATCTAGAGCGTAATTAGTATGCCTTGTGTTGATATTTTAGGTTAATGGCCTCGAGATGTTAGTGAATACCTGTAAGAATTTTGAATAGAACTATTTTGATACCTCACACAATCTCCTTTAAAAAGATTATGCTTTCGTCATTTTTTTTATAAAATGTTTCAAAAAATAAATTCAAACGTGGGTTTAATAACATTAGGAGAACTGAGCAGAGAATCAGTAAATTAGTTTTCTAAAAAATGACTTATTATAATCTTCAGATAATTAAGACTAATTAACTCAAACTCAGTCGCGCAACAGCCCATGTGGGCCAAGGCCTACTGTGTCAATCCCAGTATACATACACAGGGTTCTGAGGTGCATGAGGAGATGTCCCGATCAGGTGGCCAGTCTGATGTGAGACCCCAGTGTTTAAGTACCCAAGCAAGCTTGGTGTACTCATTTATCGAAAAAGATTAATTAAATGTGAAAAATATTGCGATACAATATCGTTTAAATTTATTGAGCATTAATAAATCAGAAAAATAAAACAGTTTTACAAACATAAATAGAGCAATTGAAAAGAAAAGCACATTAAATTTGTTTTTAAGGATATTTTTTAAGCAAAATTACTTTAAAATTTGGGCTTTTAGTTTTATGGGGTTCGTCAGGCTGCTGTATCCCAGTGGTCAAGGTATCGTATCATGGCAGGCATGTCATGAGTTCGAGCCCAGTACCACTAATGACCCGCCGTGTAGGGCAGCGATGCACGCTAAATCTGTCGAGAGCTGAAACATCCTCCTGTTGGTGTGGTGTGGTAGTTAGGACAGGAGGGTTCCAGCTCACAGGTGTCGTCCACGTCACTTAACCATGGTTCAAAATTACGTGGTCCTTCGCCAAAAGCCATCGTGTAGCTGAACAGTGCGACGTTAATCTTCACTCACACACTTTATGGGGTTCGTTTTTTGAATCAGTTCCTTATAACAATATTAAAAATTAACCATGTGCACAAATGAACATTGCTTGCGCACATTATTGTGCGTTTTAATAATTATGGAGAAATAATTCATTTTGGTTCAAGTTGTTTCATTCCGCTATACATCACATGTATCTTTATGTAGAAATATATTCTATACATCCGTTTTTCCCTAGAATCCTCAATTTTATGTATGGGTGGGTACAATTTCCCTTTTAATTACTCAAGATATGGAGAAATGGATTAATTTTGAAAAATAAGCAAAGTGTAAGTCAGCAAAGTCCCGATCACAGCAAGGATTGAACTTCGTGTGTAGGAAAAAACATTGCACCCATTCAACACCAAAGTGTTTTTATCCAGTATTTCTCTTTTAAAATGTAGTTCCTCAGGACTGAGAACTATGAGGAATCTAGAATGAGCTATTTTGTAGAAGGCATCCTTTAGTTTATTTTGCTCCAACGGTATTCCTCCAGCTACCCAAAGAAGGACGATTAAAGAAGCTAAATTAAGTATGCCGACAAACACAATTGGTACTATGGTAATCTTTGAGGGTTTGCCAGTCAGGATGATCCCCAACATAGAGCAGCAAGAAAAAAAATTCGATAGAGTTACAAAGAAAGATGGCAGCGAAAAAACATCTTGTAATTTTTCGAGGATATCGTCGACGTTTGCCTTTTGTCTGAGAATATCAATCTGCTTGGAAGGTCCGAACTGCTCAGGTGAAAAGTGGAGAATTTTCTGCGTGAGACAACTAAAACACGAAGTGCAGTGTAAACATACGTGGCTGAATAAAACCGCAATTATAGATGGAAATATAGTATGAGCAAGAAATATCAGAAATGTTTTGATGTATATTACACTAGCCTGTAACGTAAAACTTTTTAGTTCGTAACCATATGCCAAGATTAGTGACGTTGTATCTAGGTTGCAAAAGAAGGTACTTATAACTGAATATATAAATGGTAAACTTAAAAGAATCAACACCATTATGTTGGTTTTCCTGTTGTGAGTAGCAGGACTTAACTTTTCGAGCATTCGTAGAGTATTCAGCAAATTATTCTTTTTTTGCCATAAGGAATGCCAAATCATTAGATTACAGAACATGGATAACACATACGTTACGTCATTTTTTACATGCATTATATTTTCAAAACTCATCGTACACATGACGAACACATCCAAAATCTGAAAAAGTAATAAAAAGTAAAATACCAGCCATAGTTTTCGGAACCGTAGAGTTTTATCGAATGTTTCGGCAAGACCAATGAGAGAAAGAAATAAAAATAGTACACTCGGTAGATTTGAATGCATTTTGAGCGAAGTACGAATTTGAATTGAAAACGAAGGAGACAACTGTTGCACGTGCGATCCTGGTAGAAATTTATTAAAAAATGAAGTACGATGAACAATATCTGTTATCCTTGGTTGATTTTGTTTTGACATATTTATACATCTATTTGGTAGTTGTTTCTGTAAATAAAATTTGGGCCTGTGTGATTCGGGCGTTTCGATCAATTTGATAAACGCAATCTTCGGCAATCATTTGAAATAGGTTTTTTTTCTAGTATTCTGTAAAATGAAAAGTAAAGTTTTCAAAAATACATGATTTAAATTCCAGGAGATCAAAAGTTGTTTTTCCCTCTTAAATATTGCAAGACTGGATTCAGTATTAAATATTTTTCATTAACGTTCAAACTGTAACATAGATTTTTGGTTTGAAATTCTATATTGTTGAAATGACGTTAAACTCTTTCATCAGATATGAAACAGTTAAGGATATAAGGATATATATATATGTATATTAGGTTTTTTTACACTTGTGCAAATACTCATGTTATATTTCCCGATTTTTAGTTCTTTTTTGAAACTTCTGCAACTATCTTCAAGTATCTAAGGAATTCGTTTCCAAACGCTTAGACTTCTTAGAATCCCGAGTGCGTTATATGTAAAATGGAATAATTAATTGTCCAAGCCAACTCTTCAAACTGATCAGGCACTTAATGCCATCTGCATACTTGTTACTGATTTCAATTTTACTGTTCTGTTTATACGCACGTTAGGTCTTTCCATTGAAATTATTATTTTATTTTAAACTCAACAGCAGAAAAAATGAGGGTTTTATGATTGAAAAGTATGCAATTGTGTTTTTGACGAGTGTCTTATGAAAATAATTTCTATTCATGAGCGACAACATAAATTGACATCTGGCAACTTATTTCATTTGTTTTTCTGTCAAAGTTATAGTAAATATTTAATATATTTTGGTAATCATATATATGTAAAATGTATTACGTATTTTTTAAAAAGTTTTCCTCTATATACTTTTTATTAAATTTTTCCTAACTCTTCCTATAAAATTTAAATAAAGTTAAGATTTGTGGATAACTTAAAATCAACTTGATTGAAATGAAAATTATATACATCATTTCGAATTGTTGCAATGATATATTATTATAAACGCATGTCTATCTCAATGTATTATTTCTCATACTGTTTACCGATATTATTTTATTTGCGCGAGCTTTCCGTGACGGATATCTCTCAGAAAAAAATATATGTCTCTGGAACTTAAAAGTAATGTGAATTGAGACATGATTTTTAAACATGTATGTAGGTTCAATGATAAGTACTGAATGTAATTCCATTTATATTATGCTAGTAATTTTCTAAATTACATATTTCCTTCACTACCATTTTTTCTCAATGCAACTCTTATTTAATATTTGTATACATGCGCTAGCCGCTTTCCGCCCTTTTTGCCAAATGTTTAATGACGTCCATGACAATACATTCCTTATTTTTAAGTACCGTATTTATTCGAATCTAAGCCGCTCTATTTTTCCAATGTTAAGGCTACTGAAAATCGAGTGTGGCTTAGAATCGAAGACAAAATATTTTTTTGTTGGGGGGATATGAGTTTCAACCCTTATTAAAAGGAAAAATGTAAACGTCCATTCTGGCCTCTTGCATTGATGACTTATCCCACATTCTGAAGTTTATCTCTAATATTCAATTTATTCTAAGCATCGTTGTCTACTCGTAGTTAGGCAATTTTTGTGTATACGCTTTCTCTTAATCCCCTAAACATCCAAGATATTGGTAATAGCATCAAGACGAGTTCACTGTGATGCAAGTATGAAAAAGAAGGCAGTTTTATATGCAGGAAAACACGGAAAAAAAGCAGCGGCCACTGAAAATTTCACACGGATGAAACAAATACACGTCGATGGCGTAAGCAAAATGATATAATTTTTACTTATAAATGTTCTACGGTCTTTGACAATTCTTATGCATTCTTCTACAATTTATTTCTTTAAAAAAATGTACAAATGCGTTGGATGACACGGAAGACGACACCGTAAAGGAAAACGGCACCGCCGGTTCCCATTCCGAAGTCAGCTGTGATAATGGGAGTGAGTGATGAATCATTTTTGGAACTTGATACCGACGGTTTAAGATCTTTTAGGTTCATGTATGTATTTAAAAGTTTTTAATACTGATAAATAAATTAATTATTAACTTCTGATCATTTTTTTTAAATATTTTTTTTAAAAAAATTTCTTAAGTATCAGATATTGATGAACCTTTTACACAATTTTTAACTTTTTTTTCTTCTCAAAAACGGGTTGAGAATTGGAGTTCGGCTTAGAATCGGTGATGGCTTAGATTCGAGTAAATACGGTAATTCATGTCTGAAGTACTAGTATTCAGATTTCAATCGTATTCAAAAACATTCTTAAAGCGGTCGCATCATGATTTAAGAAAGACAGAGCTTGAATTTCGAAAAAGAATGTATACTTATATTTATTATAGCCTTCCCCAAAGTCGAATTCTACAAATCCTATACTCAACGACAGAAGTATGTTTGCCAAATTTCTAGTATGTAGATTTAATTCTTCGAAAACGAAAATTGTTATCTATAATTCTCTACTAACTCTCTTGAGAGTTGGTTTCCGCAAAACTCATTCTCAATGGATCTATAGTCCTTAAAAGAAACATGTTTGACAAATTTTAAGTCTGTAGGCCTGAAGGTTCAAAATTCGTTTCCGCTTGAATATAAAAGTTGTGTTTTAGATTTCCTCCTTCGATCACAGATGACACTATGATTCAAACTTTTAAACTGACAAACTATCAAGTTTATAATTTTAAATATCGCGTATTGTAGTATATTTTTTAAAGAAAAAAGAAAGGATAAATACACGTCTAAGGTGACACGCACAATGATACGAAAACTTTCTCTTCAGTTATACGCAATAATTTTTAGATGCACAGAATATATTTAGCAATGTTCAACAGAATGTATATTTCTATGTTTCCCATTATCGTTAATTACATTATCTCTCTTCCATTATTAAAAAAAATACAAAAAAAAAATCTTTCAGTTTTTATCAATCCCCTTTGATTTATTTCTTTTAACCCTAAACAAATATATACTGGTGAACCTCTGAATAACGAACCTCTATATTACGAATTTTTCTATATAGCGAACTTTTCCTGGAACCTTGAACATTTCATGATTTTCTTCGTAAAATAACCTCTCTATAGCAAAGTGCATTTTCTATATAACGAATTTTTTCCTTTGTGATTGAATTTTTATTCCCCCTTTTTTTAAAGTATTTCTCAAAAATTTCAAGTTATTCTCTCTATAGCGCATTTTATGGTGATCGTAAATCTTAACCTTGTTTTATTAGACCCTAACTCGCCGAGAGCAATAGAGTTCGGGACGTTTCACCCAAGAAGTGCGACCTTTAACCCCCATTGCCCAGCTCACTAGAAACATATTCGATATCCTCTTTCACCCCCAGTGGAGTTGTCCCGTGTTTCCATGTTCTAATTATAAAATAATGCATGTTTAATATGACTTGTATGCTTTAAATTGTAAAACGTCCTTAAAATTCATTAATTTTAGTATAAAATTATTTTAGTATTGAAAATACAGTGAATTCTTCGATATTCTTTTTTCTTGTTTTCCTTTCAGTTTTTCCTTCGTTCTTTCATTTTTTTTTGATGGGTAAGATATATAAAATAAACATATATTAATTTTAAAAAAAGTGTGAATAATTACTTTTTTTAATATATAGTGTTTATGAATTTAAAAGTTGTTTTATGTGGTTTATAAAGTATGTTAAAAGTGAACCTCTATATAACGAATTTTCCATATAACAAACATTTTTCCGGGATTTAGCAACTTCGTTATATAGAGGTCCGACTGTATTTGAAAAGTAAGGTATAATTGTTATTAAAGTTTATGTGATGTTATTAAATATACTGCACACATTAAAATAAATATTTATAAAAAAACCTTTTGAGAATAAAAAACACGTAAATAATAAACAAATTAACTAAAAAAGTTATTAGCAAAAAGGAATTGTATGAGTGATTCGATTTTCAATAGGGTTTTTTTCCACTGAGTTTTCAAATGATGGCTTCTCTATGTATAACTGCTGCTAACAGTCTTGGGTGGTGTGGAAGGTATGGTGCCAGTGATGTGTCAACCTCGTCATCTGACTATGGATTCAAATTTTGAGGTGTATTGGCTGTTGTTGCATCCAGATTGCTGAAGCTGCCAAAGGACTTTTGGTTCTATTTAATTATTGTCCATGACACGATATCAATCAATCATTGGCAACGTCTGGAATACTTTTGAGTTGAGTGGAAATAGACAATTGGAAAAAATTTCAATAAACACACGAACGGTGGAATGTTTTTGTAAAATTTTTTATCTTTCTCTACAATCTTTTCATAACTAAGATTATTCAATATAAAAGGGGAAAGAGTTATTATTTTTATGGCTGCTTCACAAACTAAAACTTATAGCAATGGCTGCTTTTTTGAAGTAAGAAGAATGCTATAGCCATCTTGTTTTATATACAGTCAGACCTTATATATAACGAAGTCGCTAATTCCCGGAAAAAAGTTCGTTATATGGAAAATTCGTTATAAAAAGGTTCATCTTTAAATATACTTTATAAACCACATAAACAAGTTTTAAATTCATAAACCCTATATATTAAAAAAAGTAATTATTCACATCTTTTTAAATTAATATATGTTTGTTTTATATATCTTACCCATCAAAATGGAGAGTAAGAAAAACTGCTAGGAAAACGAGAAAAAAGAACATCAAAGAATTCACTTCATTTTCAGTATTATGAAAATAATTTTATACTAAAATTAATGAATTTTAAGGATATTTTGTAATTTAAAGCATACAAGTAATATTAAACATACATTATTTTATAATTAGAACACGGGGACGCGAAACAGCTCCTCTGAGGGTGAAAGAGGATATCGAAGATGTTTCTAGTGAACTGGGCAGTGTGTGTGTGTGTGAGCGGGGTTAAATATTACACTTTTTCGATGAAACGTCCAGAACTCTATTACTCGCGGCATCCTAGGATCTAATAAAACCAGTTCAAGATTTATAACCACCATAAAATGTGTTAAAGTGAGAATAACTTGAAATTTTTCAGAAATACTTTAAAAAAAAAAAAGGGAGAACAAAAATTGAATC
>BMAV01021703.1:335886-348637 GCA_019973955.1 Trichonephila inaurata madagascariensis
GAAATAGCCATCATATGTATGCGACCCGCGTGAAAAAGCTAACATGTGTATGTTGTCCGGCAGAAAAAAAGGTTGAGTACCCCTGCTAAATAGCAGCACGCGCTTGATTGAAGACGAAACTGTCAATGACAGTGAGATTATCAATAATTTGATAGATTATGAAGACGGACAAAAGAAGAACAGGATTCTTTGAGAGCGTATAAAATATATCCTGGGATCCAGCTTTCTAAAAAATTGGAAAATCATTTTCTTAAAATAAATACCAATTCCGAAAGAAGTTTGAAATTCCGAAAAAAAGCATCCGTCTCTTGCGTATCAGGTTATCGTGACGCTTACAAGCAACTGACCAACCAAATTTCGTAATAAAAACTTATCTCACTTACTTTATGGTAAAAAAATGAATCAATTCAAACTATATCTTCAAGTGACGAAAGCGATTTTGAACTAATTCATCACAGGAAGATGTACACTTTGGATTACGATGAGTAGCAGTGAATTATGTATGTCAGTGCTTCTCAAACTTTCAATACTTGCGACCCAATTTTCAATCCTAATTTTCATCTCGCCCCCCTCCATACAATAACAATGTATAGAATTCAATAATAATATACTTTGACGTACGACTTTTTAATTATAAACCGTACAAATTACCAAGAGAAGTATTAAATTTTGTATATAATTTTATGACATGCCCATAGGGTCACTGGTAATTATTAAACGCTCTTAACTTAGTACTGTTACAATAAATTATGAAACAAATTGTGCAGTACTAATACTTTTATATATAAGTGTATTATATCAGTGTAAATGTGTATTTTATTTTGTAATGTGTCATAATGTATTTTGTTTTGATTCCTTTCAGTAAATTAATAACTTCTTAAAATAATATGTTTTCGGCTTTTCGATATACTCGCGTCCCCCTTGTAGGGTTATCACGCCCCCTAGGGGGCGCGTCCCACAGTTTGAGAAACACTGATGTATGTGCATTTGTGTGTGAAAACTTCTCTATGTATACAATGAGAAGTTAAATGTTTTTAAAATGTTTCCATGTAAAATTTAATAATTTATTTTGTTTGAAAATAGTTTCCCATAAATTTTGTAAATAATTGACATATTTTTTTAAGAGCGATTTTTATGCTGTCCTGCTCCGCCGCATAAAAAAAAATTTCTGTGATGTGTCGACAAAGTTTATTGTTATATGTTGTGACGGATCTATACGCGTCCTCACACTAATCCTCTTGCGGAATCTTTGGGCTGCCATTCGCGTTTAATTCACAGCCATCCCTCTCAAGAACAAACCATAATATTCAAATTAGTTCGACTATATAAAGTCAGAGTTTTGTAATTATAAAGAAGGATGTAAGAAGCAGCTATATTCACTACGCAGGTAAGATTGAATAAGGTTTACTTTCGCATGAAAAGATTAAGAATGATATTTTGTCACTGAGTTGGATTAGTAGATTTGAGATTAGGAATCAACAAAAGATTAGGTAGAGTTAAATAAGTTGATTCCTAACCTCAAATCTACTAATTCATCTCAGTAGCAAAACATCACTCATAATCTTTACATGTGAAAGTAAACCTTATTCAATCGTACCTGCGTAGCTAATATAGCTGCTTCCTACCTCCTTCTTTACATTTACAAAGCTCGGACTTTATATAGTCGAACTAATCTGAATATTACGGTTTCTTCTTGAGAGGGATGGCTGTGAATTAAACTCGAATGCTAGCCCAAAGGTTCCCCAAGAGGATTAGTATGAGGACGCGTATAAATTCGTCATAATGTAAGTATTTATTTGAAATTTTCGAATACCTTTTTTCATGCTATTTCTTTTAATATAGTCCTTATCTACCGCACAAAAACTGGTTTTACTGTATATAGATATGTTTGTATTATAATATTTTCTCGTTTAATTATTCATTTTCCCGATTTTGATAATTTCGACGAGCATGCGTGAACATGACATAGCAAGGAAAAAAAATGTACATACAGTGCGCCACAAAAGTGTTCGTACACTTGCAATTTTTTATAAAATTTAATGTTTTCGACTAATAAAAATTAATATATTATATTTGTAATTTTTTATGATATCTGCAACTTGTTCTTAATGGAATGACATAATTAATTTTTTAAAAATAGTATAACTATTTTTTTAAAAAATTAATTATCAAAAAGTTACTAAAAATTACGCCACAAAAGTCTTCGTACACTTAACAAAAATCTCAACTTAGCTTTAAATATTGTATTTCTTTCTTAATTTAGTACTTAGTAGGATATCTTTTAGTGCCCACAACAGATTTTAAGCATCTTGGTATAGATTTAATCGGTTTTTTGTAATTTCTGCATCAGTTTTTCAACATTCTTCTGTCATTGTTTTTACTTCACATTATGCGTTTATATGTCGTGTTTTCTTATTTTTTACATCAGAATCTCTCCAAATATGTTCTACTGGGCTAAATAGATTGAGGAGGTGTTTTCATAATTTGGGGACAATTATAGAGACACCAGTGGCGTACATTGAGAGCAGTGCGCTTGGCGTCATTATCCTGTTAAAAAATGAAGACGTTTCCAATATCAAACTTTTGGGCGGATAATTTAATATTTATCTTTAAAATATTTAAATAGAACTCATGATTCCCAATATCAACAAAAAACACCAAATTACCTAATTCTGTGGCCGATTTACACCCCCACGCAAGAACACTTCTACTTACTTGTTTTATTGATCCAACTAGATTCTTGGAGATAAGTTTCAGAAAATTCAAAATTGACAGCAAATTGATTAGGACGGCAGACAATTAATCATTTTTGGTTCCGATGGGCCTATAATAGTTTGTAAATGAAAAAATAAGGAGTTTAATCCCATGAATTTATATGGCACAAAAATTCCTTCACTGAAGCATGGAAGTGAATGTGCTTTGGCGTGGGGGTGTAAATTGGCCTTTGAATTAGGTAATTTGGTATTTTTTCATGGTATTATGAATTATGAGCTCTATTTAATTATTTTAAAGAGAAATTTTAAGTAATCCGCCCGAAATTTTGATATTGGAGACTACTTAATTTCTTAACAGGGTAATGACGCCAAGTGCACTGCTCTCATTGTACGCCACTGGTGTCCCGATAAATGTCCCCAAATTATAAAAACACCTCCTCAATCACTTTCTTTAGCCCAGTAGAACATATTTGGAGAAATTCTGATGTAAAAAAATAAGAAAACACGACATATAAACGCATAATGTGAAGTAAAAACAATAATGACAGAAGAATGTTGAAAAATTGATGCAGAAATTACAAAAAACTGATTAAATCTATACCAAGATGCTTAAAAGCTGTTGTGGGCACTAAAAGATATCCTACTAAGTACTAAATTAAGAAAGAAATGCAATATTTAAAGATTAGTTGAGATTTTTGTTAAGTGTACGAAAACTTTTGTGGCGTAATTTTTAGTAGCTTTTTGATAATTAATTTTTTAAAAAAATAATTATACTATTTTTAAAAGATTAATTATGTCATTCCATTAAGAACAAGTTGTAGATATCATAAAAAAATTACAATTACAATATATTAATTTTTATTAGTCGAAAACATTAAATTTTATAAAAAAAATTGCAAGTGTGCGAACACTTTTGTGGCCCACTGTATATGCAATCACATAAGAGTACTTAAAGAAGACAAATTATGAAATAAAAAGGTAGATCCCACAAAAAAAACGCCTGGCCTTCTAACACACGTTGGGACCTTTTATTAAAAACACAGACCTTTTTTTATTTTACATTACAAGTGAAAAAGAAAAGATATTAGAAAGGCTTTTCTTCTCTCCCTTAATAAAGTTTATCTAATAAAACCAAATTTTTGTTTTTATTTTTGCATTATTAACAATGGTTAAAGTTTTAGTGAGAGCTCTCTTTATTTCGCATTTAAATGTGATTAATTAGAAGTAATTTCACTAATTTTAAACATTTTTTGAAGTACAATATATTACATCCGTGAGAGAGAGTCGACTGTTTCTCGTTCAGTAACTTACTGTTAATACAGCAGAAATAAAAGTATAAAATTAAGGCTTCTAGTTTGATATCACAGGGCACGCGCCAAGTTGTTTATGTTTGTCAAAATGGGGGATAACATTACAATATGGTTACCTTGATATTTTTATCGTCTGGCGATGTTGTTGCCATGGGGATAACGTATATTAGAAATAACTTTTATTGGCTTTTTTCCCACGGTAACCCTATTAATTTCAGACGATTTTAATTCGATTTCTTCAAAAGTTTAACCATTTTCAGTGTAATTGTTCTGTTACTTCCGCCTTCTGTTTCGTTTTGTACTATTTTTGAATATGGATATTTCTAATATGGGTTAGTACTGCAATATAGATTTTTTTAAAAGAATGAGTGTTGTACTTTTAATTATCGCTATAAATCTTTTATTTTCGCTTTATTTTACGTTTGAAAAATGCTTTTTTTTTAATGTTCCCTGTTCGATGAAATTCGTTGAAGGAACTTGCAGTTTTTAGAATAGTGCAAGTTTTCGGTATTTTGTAATTGATATTCATTATTAATTTTAATATATATCATCTAATTATTTTATTAATAATGTAATATAAAAATGAAATTAGTATTATATGTAATAATCATATTATATTCGTTATTTATAATTGTTTTTTTATATTTATTTCTAAATATTATTACATATTATGTTATTTATTTATAATTATTATTATTACGGTATTTATAATTATTATTATATTACTTATTTATAACTATTATGTTATTTATTTATAATTATTATCTAATAAGAATATTATTATACATTATTTTTTTATAACAATACGCGATGATTCTTCTTTTTTATAATTAATATTAAATTATATTATATGATTATTATATATAGTAATAATTATTAAATCACACTATATGAATATTATATATAATTACTATTAAATTATAAGATTTTATTTTTATATGCTGCATAATATTATTTGTACATTAACTTTTTATTATATTGTTATTCATTATTTATTGATAGATCTTGGTTATTCTCAATCCCTTCCTATATTCTTTTTTTGAAATAAATTTCAATGTATTTCAATATAATTTTTCAAAATTATCTTCCTGACGTTTTGATACCGGAAATCATGCATTTTTCAGCATTATTTTCCATTCCAATTTATAAAAGGATGCCGCCATGTTGGATTCCATGCCAGCGACAGCAACCGCTGTTTGGCGCCATGCCCCGGGAAATCAAACTAGTTCCAAATTAAGAATTCAAGCGAAAGCTTCTGTAAGAATCAATGAATGCTGTCATTTCAGAAATAAAAAGTAGTGTTTTTTGCTTACCAACGCAAAAAAACAAACAAACTTGTTATTTAACTTGCGTTTTTGATAAGAACAATTAAAATAATTTTATTAAAAGATCGATATATTGTAACACAATTGCAATCTTATAACTATGGTAACATTTCTAATTTGAATTTCAATACATTTTTAAGATAAAAAAGCTTTTTCGTTTTCCATAAAATTATCAAAAATTCAATTGTTTTTTATGCTTCTTTTCAATTTTAAAATTGAATGGTTGACATTCAAAAAAATTACAGTATATAGAATTCAAATATTGGCATTAGATTTTAGAATAGGTTTGTAAAGAGATAAACAATAAATTGTTAACAATAGCAAAAGAATTAAGGAATAAAATTTTTTAGAGATACTTTTTATTATGAAAGCAATGAAAAATGTTTCAAAGAATTAAAAACGAATCTTATGACTGTAAAAACTATTAATGTGATCAATAAAGTTTATTTCCAATTAATGAACTGAAGTCGAAGTGTGCTTCAAAATCACATTGTTGCTTTTTTTTTAAAAAGAAAGAGAAGATTAGCCACCTGGGTTCACGAAACACGTAAACTTCTAAACTCTACTGATCATATTTAAAAATTTTCTGATTTAAAAACAATAAAAGGATGTATTCCCCGGCGCGCGAGAACTATAAATAACAAATCTACTAACTTTTTAACTCTTTTTTTCTCCTATATGACAAACACCTCAGCAATGCGTGAAACGGAAAACTCTCCCGAATTACTTAAACTAAGCTCTAGTATTTCTTGTCACGACCAGATAAAAGTTTCACCAAACTTTAAAATTCTTGTTCCGAATCCACGACAAGATACTTTACGCTTTGAAATACCGAAATTGTTATACTCGTTTCTTTATTGGACTGGCCTTATTCCCGAATCAGGCGAAGGAAAAAGTTTTATGAAGAAATGGATTATTTTCCCCGTTCTTTTGCTTATGGGAATCGTTGATTTTTTAATCCTACTCAACTCTTACGTCGATTTTGCAAGTTGGAGACTAGCCATCGGCCATTTTGTACCTGAAATAATCAGTTTGGTTATTTGGTATGCTCTGCATCGTAAAAGAATTAATTTGAAGATGATTCTGCACAAATTACAGGACGTACCTCCATCTAATCACGAGAGAATATTACATTTCCTGGCATTTGTCATCCCTTTAGTACCTGTTCTTTACACCACCATAATCACCATTATTAGCAACTCTCAGAATACTGTAAATAAGCTAGCATATGGATACGAAGTGAAAAATAGATTTGTTGGAATCTTAATTCTTTTGACCAAAAGAATGATTCACATTATCATGTTTCCAACATTCCATTGCTTGATACTTCTTCTATATTGTGTTATATGCCTGCGTTGTTCCTGCTTCATCAGACATCTAGCTCAAGAAGTTGTTCTTTTCTCTTCAGAGGAGTTTGGACCTTCCAAACAAATCAGTATCCTCCGGAGCAAAGCAAAGATGGACGATCTCTTGGAGCTCATACAGGACATTTTCTCTGTACCGACATTCTTCCTGTTTGTGGCAAATTTCGTGTCCTGTTTTAGAATAATAGGTTGGCATTTCGTTACGTACTGGGAAGAAGTGAGGGTAATACACTCTGTATTTTACGGTACCGCATCTTTCATGTGTCTGATTGGTATGCTGTGGGTCGCTGGAGGATTGCCAACGGAAGTGGACGATTTGAAAAAGAAATTTTATAAGAAGGCGCATCTGAGGCTTATATTTGTTCCTACATCGAAAGAACCACGGTTTAAAAAGGAACTTCTCGAGGAACCTGAATTCTGCTTTTCTGGTTGGGATATCTTGCCTTACAAAAGAAGTTCCATCCTAGCTATCATGGGGGCTCTGTTTACATACACAGCACTCGCTTTCACCTTTAAATAAATTAAGCCTTAAATGTTTCATAGCTTTTAACCTTTGTCAATACCTTTTTCTGCTTTTGTAGTACAGATTTTTCAAATAATCGTATTATTTTTAAGGTGCAAGACGGTTATGTTGAGGAGCATATTCTTTATATTAATGTATATAGTTATTAATGTATTTACAAGAGACTTTTCGAAAGTAAGTTCCGTTTTTTTTTACAGATAAGATAATAAATCAGATGAAATGATCAATATTCTTAAAAAAATACATTCTTTTCTGATTGAATGATGAGCGTAGAAGAAATGACACATGCGAAGAGCTATATGAATGGAGTAACCATCGGACTTGAGTGTCCGAGGTTATTTGAGTACAAATCACAATAGCAGGAAGACGTGTATAGAGACATATATACTTTGCCCATACGCAAAAGTAGACGCTGGGCTCCTACATCAATGGCCCTAACTTTGGCCCTTAAAAGTATGTAGTACATAGCATACATTGTCAAATACACGTACAAACAATAACTCGAAACAAATATCTGTGCATGACTTACAATCACACAAATTGGCTCCACCGACTGCTGTTCTTTGAATGAGTTATGACGGTGTATGGGGGTAAGCCTTGACCTATACATGAACGACGGTCATCACATGTAGCCTATTGACACATCGTCCGAAATTCCTAGTTTTTCAGATAATACAACCGGAAAATCGTTTGACCGTTGAAATAATTCAAATCATAATCTTATTAAGGGTGTGTCGAGAAAGACACGAGGTTTCTGTAGTAGTGTACGCCCTGGGCCCGGGAAAAGGGGTCCATGGTCTTTGCGTTAAGAGGTCCATGGACGTATACTGAGAACGTGAACACCATTGGAAGTGCATGCTGTTATTCATTATGAATGGGCACGTGAGAGTAGCGTTCCCGGCATCCATGAACGCCTACAGACTGTGTATTGCGATGAGGTCTTGTTTTGTCAAATGGTTGGTAGCAGGTGTCGCATGTTCAAAGATGGAAGGCAGAATGTCGAGGGTGGAGTTCGAAGTGGGCATTCCTCCTCATCCAGAAATGAAAACAACATTGCTAGAGTATAGAATATGGGGTTACCGGATAGGAGACACCAGACGTTGTCAGTGGTATCCACATTTTGCATAACTGGTGTTCTTCACATAATCCCTGATGTTTTAGGTTACTGAAAAGGGAAAGAAACAAAAAAAGGGTACCGAAAGAAATGAGTTTCAGTTACGAATCCTCACAGGCCATGAGATATGAGTACACCACATCACCAAGGCTATCTTAATTATGTGAAAACATCCAAAGTTCACCAGTGAGGAAGAAATCCTTCCAAATCACTGATAAGGTACAACAGGCTGCGTGACAATTCTTTGCATCGCAGGGCATGGGATCTTCAGTGGCATCAGAAAATGAGTCGGCAGAAAAAAAGGCAAGCTATGAGATCACAACTATGACTACTTGGCTACTGAGGCCCGTCTGCTTTGTGGAAGTGTGGAGAACGAAGTGCTACTGTGTAGTTGAAACTAGTAAACAGCTGGTATTATGTAAACATTTTTAAAAAAATTACACAAAAGTAATGTTTCCCACCGAAATGCAGTACTGTATTTTAAGTCAGCGCATATAATAGTTTTCAAATTGGTCGAGTGGCACTGCTCAGCCAAAAAAATTGTTTCCTACGGTACAAAAACTGAATTTCTGACATAAATAAATCGAAAAGCTCGAACATAGACCATGCCCAGATCTTGAATTTGAATCAATATAAAAAAAAGATACAGTCAAATAATCAAATAACACATGATTTTAACAATCATTATCAAATGATATTACTTCTTCCACAGCAAATCAACCAGAACTTTTAAGGCTGTTTGGGCTAAGAAATAAAGTGATAGATCTTTTAGTTATAATTCAGTTAATAAAAGGAAAGGGGGGGGGGCCACATGACAGTCAATACTCAAGTTTGAGGTTTGTTTCGTTTGTAAGAGGTTTAACCAGTTAACTGTGATTGAAGAGTGTACTCGTCAAGGAGAACTTGCAGAATTTTGTGTCATGATGAGTATACTCATCATGCGTAAAAAGTAGTGACCATTGGTTATTTAAATTGTAATTATTGAGAAAAACAAGATATTCTCAAATTTCAAGTTGTTTAGAATATTTTAAGGCCAGGCCGGAGTAACATAAATAAATAAAAAAAGGTGAAAAATTAAAGATGAACTCATGTGTCCTTGTATGCACTGGCTGTAACAGCGTATAAGTTCGCATAACGAATTCATTTATGTGGGATGATCATGTTTTTTAAATGTTATCCAAAAGAGGGCAAAGATGAAATTCGGAAAGTAGATTTATAATAGGGTTCCTTCACAGGTTATGGTCCGCCATGTGACTAATACGTGACGTCGACCAGGTGCTAAGCCCAGTGATAGCTGCTGGCCCGAAGTACTCAGATATCGAGTGGTTTAAGTACTAATTGTTTGATGTTAGAACCATGTTCTGACATTAAAGTAATGGCTCAATGCCATGCTGCCTAAAAGTTATTTTATTGTGGTAGGAAAGACAAGGATGCTTTTTGGAAAGAGGACTGTGATCAACCCTACTGCACCTCTCCAGAACTTCCTTGTTATAAAGACAGGAAGAAAATATTTTATCAGTAAAGAAGGAAGTACATCAGTGTGTAATTTAGTCTCTCAAATCAGGAATGTTGACGGTCGCTAAAATTCATAGATATCCATAAAAATTTACGGTCAATTACCTTTTCGAGTAACATGTATATATAATATATATGTTTATGTTAACCAATTAAATTAATGAGTAATAAATTGGCTATTTTGTAAAATAAATACATCTTTTTGATCGAATATTTTAACAGCGCTGCTTACTCTGTGATTGACGAGTATACTCGGCATCGCTCGATTTCCGTGACACACTTAATTGCGTGCTCTCAAACTGGAGCGCCACAGATAACTGGTTAAAGGAATATAGCAAAAGTATATGTTGAGGATTTAACTAAGGAATACATTGAGTCTCTGGACTTGAAGAACTGCAAGCTTGTGAATTTAATTTCAATGAATAAATTACATTTATTTGTCATTTCTGCTTATTTGGGATTGATATTATCACAGAGAAAGAGAGAGAGCGAGTCTACGTAATATTCCAGACGTGTCTTAGAAAAAGTTAACATTTTTAACTCCGTGGTAAATATATTTACCATTCATTGCATTAGTTTTTAAATAACCACATGGTAATTTGCCCCTTTCTTTTTACTTAAAAAAAAGCCACTAAATCTATTTTAACCAATTTTCATTTGTGTGCTGCCATCTATTAATAATTTCAACAAATTTTTTTTAAAAAAATTATAAAAACCCTTACAAATCTTATTAGAAAACCCTCAATATATTTAGGTATGGTGTATCACAGGACTGGTAAACTTGTTTTAGCGCTCACGCCACATTGTGGTTGTGAATACAAGATGGTCGCACCCTTTTAAAATGTTAAAAGTTTAATGAGACGAATATACTCTAATACACTTTTCTACATTTTTTTTTATCAGGAGTGAAATTTCTTATTTAAAATCTCATCATAGCCAACAAGTTTATGTCAGCTAGCTTCTATCCCTATTTACTCACGTTGATCTTCATGAAAGGAAAACTTTACTCACAAATGCATGTCGACTAAAATACAAAGAACAATTTCCCCGCAAATTTTGTTATATATGAACATTTCTCAGCTGATAAAGATTTGTAAAAGTTAATGTCTCATCATTAAGTATTTTGTACACAGTGGGAATAAATTGAAACTATAGCTCCTCAGTAGGGATTGTAATATACCGGTATACCGAATACCAGTATTTTGAGTCATTTGTACAAGTTTGTAATACCGGTATTCACAAGTTTAAATACCAGTTTTTCGGTACTTACTAGAATTTCTTTTTCAAATAGTCTCCGAAATAGAAAATGTCTTACGGTATTTACATAATTGTAATGATTTTGAAAAGGAAAATGAAAAAGAAGAAAAGAGACTAACCCATTCAAATTTGATCAAGTTTATTGCACATTTTCTGAAAGTTTTTTTTCCCCATATACCTATCCGCATTCAGAAGAATTCGGTACTGTTGTCGAAGATGATGATGACAGCAATGTTTATAGTTAAAAGGAATTACCTCTTGAACCAAAATTAGAATTAGCGATAATAAAAAAAAAAAAAAAAATCAACAAAAATTAAAATACAATGCAGAAATCATCTATATACAAAACCATATGACGAAAAATTTATTTATTTGAAAAGATGAGTGATTTAAAGGTAAATACTTAGAAAAAGTATGTAGCGCATCGTTAACAGTACCACCAACGCGTAGTCTCCAAAAGAGCGTTTTCGACAGCAGGTAATTTTTGCATAAAATTACTTTCCAGGCTTAATAACAGTACAATTGATGCATTATGTTTTTTAATATCACATTTCAAAAATTTGTAATCGTATCACAGACTGAAAAGTAATATTTATACTCTTTTTTGTGATTTAAATAAATAATATGTTCCGTCATTTTTTTTTGTGGTTTTTTTTATATACTGTTATAGTTTATAAGTTACAAATTACTTTTTGTGATATTAACACTCTCTAGTAAAACCGGCAAATAAAACAAAGGAAAAATCTGTGTTATCTTTCTTTTTCTAAAATTTCTACTACAGGTATTAAAACCGGTATCCCCGGTATTAAGATCTAAGAAATACCGAATACCGGTGTTGAATTTTTGGTCCGACATTGCAATCCCAACTCCTCAGGTACTGTATCAATATCAGCAGTAATGGGATAACAGAGCGAATTGAATTTAGACTCAATTTTCTTAAAATCCTGAAATCTTCTTGTGACCTCTCTCTCTCTCGTCCTCCAAATTTTTCAGATGATCTCTTAGTAGGAACACTTTCAGATATTTTGTTTTCCTAATAGTGAAAAATAAAATCGAATCATTGATCGCCACGGGAAAGAAATGTCGGTTCAAAGCGGATTTTCCGACTGTCCTGGCAGGTCGCATAAAAACATTTTGCGGGCCGATAGCTGCCCACCCCTGGTGTATTGTGTCAGGTATGATGTCCAACTGCAGTTGCCACATATAATGAAATTATGGGGAGAGGTAGATCAGTTTGATCTTCGAGAACGTTATGCAATTGAGCGAAGCTCTCGAAAACTGTTGCGTCAAATCTTTTACTTCGTTGATCTAGCAATTGTCAATTCCTTTATCTTGTTGAATGTATGTCAGCGTTTCCCAAACTGTGGGGCGCACCCGTCTCTACGGGAGCGTGATAGCTCTACGAGGGGGGCGCGAGCATATTGAATGTCGAAAACAAAAGATTATTTTTAAAATAATTAAATTACTGAAAGTAAATAAACAAAATACTTTCCGACATAATACAATATAAAATACACATTTGCCCTAATGTAATACACTTATAAATGCATCAGTACTGAACAATGTATTTTATAATTAATTAAACAATACTGAGTTAAGAACAAGTTTAATAATTAACAGTGACCTCAT
>BMAV01021703.1:356221-386193 GCA_019973955.1 Trichonephila inaurata madagascariensis
TGTGAAATTTAGGAATTTGAGAGAGCGTGTTTTAAAATGTCTGGAAGGAAAAAAAAGAACTGCGCACACAGTGAGTGTTTGCTACTCAAGAATGAAGATTGACTCTACTTACCAATGCTATGGAGCATTTAAATAATTTAAACTTAAAGTTACAAAAGAAATGTAGTACTTTTTCTAACCTAATTGATCATTTTTTTCTTCTTTTGTGAACAAAATTTACTATTTTTTTGTTTTGATCTTGGGAAAAAAAAAGGTTAATACATTTTACATTTATGCAGAAACTATCTACCAAAGTTAATATCTCCGATTTATGATAGATTTAAAAACTTAATATCCCTTTTGCCATATTCACATTCTGTGTTAGGTTTGATGATTTTCAAGATTATAAAAAAAAGTGCTGATCTTTTCACAAATCCTTTTACAATTTCTCTGCAAGACATTAATTGCTACTCATCTGAAATCGAAATCGAAATGATTGACTTACAACACCGTACCGCAAATTATCGCAATGTTTATGTGAATATTGTATTCTGTGTTTATTATAACGCATGAAAATAAATCCAAATTTTTTTTCTCAATGTTTTCTGTGAGCGAAATCTCAAACACGGTTTACCTCTTAATTTGTACGCATTAAATCGTAGTTTACCTTTGAAGAAATTTTTAAATTATTCATATAGCAGCGCTTCTCAAACTGTGGTGCACGCACCCCCTCCAGGGAGGCGCGAGAAAATCGAAAAATCCAAAATAAAAGATTATTTAAAAAAAATTATTAATTTACCGAAAGGAAACAAAACAAAATACATTTCGGTATAATAAATAATAAAATACACATTTACTCTGATATAATATACTTATATAAATTTATCAGTACTGTACAATGTATTTGATAATAAATTTATCAATCGAAAGCGAAGAATAAGTTTAACAATTAACACTGACTCCCATGGAATTGTCATATACAAAAATTATATTCAAAATTTATTATTTATCTTGATAATTTGTGAGGTTATGGTGTTAATTATTACACCAATTTATTATATTATTTCCCTAGATGGTTTTACAGTTCTAAGGCAGCTCATTAAATCCATCATCAGATTCTTTCACACACACACAGATGCAACAGAATAAAAGACTACTAATCTGACCTTAAAAATATAGACATAAATTATTTCTCTGACAAATAGAACTAAATACACTACTCCTAATGAAGTTCTCGCTGAAAGAGGAATAACATACCCAAGCTTATCTGACTTTCTTCATCCATCAACACCTGTTACTACATTGTTTATAACAAAAGTCGTATTGTAACTCTTTAGTATCAAATAACATTATTATTGTATTCACAATACAAGGTTATTGTGTGGAAATTATGATAGAAGATTGGGGCACAAACACTGAAAGTTTGAGAAGCACTGCCTTATAGGTTTCCCATTTTTCGCCTGGTAATATATTATATAACCTTTTATCTACATTCTCATTAATTTTACTACGGTAAATTATTAAACACGTGTTTAATTATTTGTTATATTAACAATGTTTAAAGTTTTTTTTGTATTAGTCTTAAATGTGAGACACAAATTATTGAATTATTCAATAAATTTGAATTTTTGGAGTGTCATAAAACATCGTAATTATAACTTGTTAAAATCTAATATTACACTATATTGGCTATATGAATTATAAAAAAAATTCTGATATATATTTCTTTTATATGGGAAAGAAACTCGCCAATTACTTGATATCCGAGTAAATACCTTCCATTTTCCCCATGAATGCGAGTAGCAAAATTATATTGGAAATAATGTATTAATATGTGTGTGTTACGGAGAAGATCACACATTAGAAAGTAATTAGTTATCCTACGCATTGTTGACTTAGCAGATTTTTAATTACTCACGAGTGTTTCTATAGAATATCGGATTTTGCTTTGATCAGAGAAAAAGAAGTTTTTCTCCTAATATTAAAGGATGCTATGTTTTATATAAGTTTTGCTTTTATTTAACCGTTCTTAAAATATTGCACATTTGTTCTTCTAGAGACTTCTCATTTATTACTTTTGTTGTCTTTTGAAAATAATTTTTCAGGAAGTTTACCGCCATTTTTGTATCGTGATTACTTGCATTTCCTCTTCCAGTTGTAGTATACTCCTGTGGATATGAGCATCACAGCTAAGAATGTCAGATAGACAACAACGGAAAGTAAAAAAAAAAAAAAAAAATTAAAAAAAAAAAGAAAGAAAGAAAAGGTTTCATTTTGGAAATTCGATTTCTCTTTCTATTTGTGCCAGGCTAGTTGGTTTGCCTTCTGTACTCAAGGTTGCGGGTTCGGCCCCAGCTCAAATCGGTGGATTTTCATGATGCAGAAAATCGACAGCAGCCGTGTCGAATGATTATACAGCATGAAAAAAAAAGTCCCTTGAGGGTCCGTTTGGCTTGGATGCTCTCGGTAAAGTTAAATCCAAATTTCGTATCGGCAGAGCTCAGGTGCCTCTCTCTGGGGAAGAAACTGGGCTTCAAAATTACTTGCAACAATCGGTGTCACTTAAATGGTGCCGCACTAAAATGTGATACCAGCTCCTGGGGAATGTACTAGGTCTGCAAAGGTAGAAATACCAATACGCAGCCCAGTTAGAGAAAAAAATCTTTCTATTTGTGTATGTGTTTTCTGTGTATGAACATAAACGTAGTACACGTAGAATTTTGTCCAGTTCGTAAAGTTAATTTTTATAATGGCTAATTATATGGTGAAATGGTGGATACGGTAGCTTAGTTATAGTAGTTACAAACTGATGGCCACAGCTGTGTGGAGTCGAAGGTTCAAATTCTGATGCTACTGAAGACCCGCCGTGTAGAGGCTTTGATAGACGTTAAATGTGGCCAAAATCCTCTCTTTTGCTTAGAGTGGAAGTTAGGAGAGTGAGATGGATGCTCAGGTGTCGTTTTCTTTCCTTGACCGCTTTGAAACCTACGAAGTTCGTCGCCAATATCCCACCGTATAGCTTTAGATTGCAACGTTATTAAACACTCACTAACGGTAGAATAGTTTTCATTATTGCATTCTTTATATTTTTTCTAGAGAGAGAGAAAAAAATGAATGATGTGAAATTAATTTCATGTCAGAAATTAGCTACATGTCCACTCGGCATAAGTTAGCTATTATGAAAGAGCCCTTATATATATATATATATATATATATATATATATATAAGCTATTCCAATCATTCTTAAAGTTAATAAAATGGCAAAAAATTTTTCCGGCCAAAATGTAATTTTTCATATATTCTACGTTTAAGTGATCCAATCGCCGTAGGTGAACTGGGCATCAAAATTACCTGCGGCGATTGGTATCCGCCTATATAGTGCTGCACTAAAAAGAGATACCACCTTCCGGGAATATACTAGGTCTGCAATGATAAAACATCAATCCGCAGCACATTAGAAATAATAATAATAAGTAAATAAATAAATAAAAACATTCAACTGATTTTTTATGTTTCACTCTTTTTGAAGGGTTATTGGCAATGAGGACTTAAAGCATTTTTGAGCTTCGGTTTATTAATGAGAAGGACACCTAAGCTGGCATACCGATTTCCAACACCAATTTGAACTTCGACAGATTCAGCATGAATTTGTTCCTCTACGCGGCATATTTGAAAAAATATTAACTTTTCTCCTGTCGCTATTGCTTGATAAATAAATATTTAATAATACTAATCCTTTCTATATCTGTGACAAATTCAAAAAATGTGGGAAATAATCCTACTGAATCAAAAATTATAGGATACTTCCTGGTTTTCAAAAATAATTAGGTGATTTCTTTGCTTAAAAACATTTGTATTGGTGCGGGAAATAGATAATAAAATGTTTTGTGCTTGTTTATACGTATCACCGTGTCATCGATAAGGAGAAAAACAGGAAAAGAAAAGAGTCAGCTGCTTATTATTCAGCTGGTGCTTGCATGTATTGGAGGTAATTATTGTTATTATGCTTTTACAATGAATAATATGTTCATATCTATAATTGCAGTAATTTATTGATAGTTAACCTAGTTTAATGGGATAATGAAGGTATTAATGAAGGGTAATTTAACGTTTTTCATGTTAATTCAAATTTAGACGAAGATCTTTCAAGGAAAATCTTAACTATAAGGGAAGTCTGCACCCATGCTAGAAAGTTCTTTTGCAAAGAATTCTAACATAATTTAAATTTTACTATCACACGAGCATTTTTTTAAAACACATGCATGTATATATATATTTTTACCTTTCTGAAGATTTTACATGAATATTATTTTTATTCATATCTTTTTTATCTCATGAAAAGCAAAATGAAATAAGTACCAAAATAGATGATTGAATGCACTAAAATTGTGAAAACTGTCTCTCTCTCTCTGTACTTTTCAATTATTCATTTACTATATAATGCAAATTACTATATAAGTCAGTCAGATTGTTGTTATTGCTGCCGTGTGTTTTTATCCTGGGATACATATGAAATACAAGTGAAAGAACAGAAACATACAATACAAACAGAAGAATATAGATATTTATTACAAATGAGGATCCAGCATAGAACAAATGTGGTGCGCTGCTTTCCATTCGAGACGGATTCCATGACAGGCGAAAGTCCGACTTCTTTTCCCGAAGAAAATACATCCATGCTTACACAGGATTCGAATCCTAACCCACCTGGTTTCAAGCCGAGGGTCACATCCATCATAATGGTTGGGCGACGTCAATCAGATTTGCATATGCAATTATATATTTCAAGATTACATCCTTTACATCAAAATCCTAACACAATGGATTTTACACCATAAGCAGGTCATTAACAACAAGAGTGTTTCTGAAATGGATGCAATGTTTTCCTGCTTCAGAACTGAAACATAATTTTACATTCCATGAAGCCAGTCAATTTGCATTCTTAATGATTGAGCATGGCACAATTCTTCCTCATTTGAGAAATTGTGTCACTCCTTCAAACATTGAGGAGAAGAACAATATATAATATGGAATAACTTAAAATACTTTGTTTGAAGGAGAATGTTATCATTGAAACCATCTTCCTCAACCACCAACTTGTATTTGTGTACCTCGTAATCTCTTCTTCATTTCCCTGATATATATTCTCACTACACCTTAACTTATAGAAATAAAGGAATCAAGTTTTATTTAGTACTATTTCATTTAATGCAATAATTATTATGAGATAGTCGGGTTTGTGTTTTTCGGAGAGTTCCCCCCTCAAAAATATCTATTTTGGTACGATACACTCTGCTTTAAACACTACTTTTAGGTTCACACATCTTTATTCGAAACTAAGGTCTCCCAGAACAAATTTTGGGTGTTTTTACTATTGTATTGCCTTGAATTTATTGGTTTGTAAAAATTAACTGTAAGCATTAAACATTTCTTAACTTTGACAAAAATAAATAATTTTTTTTGTGTGTGTTTAGCTTATGAAGGATGAACTGCTGAAGGAAGGTCCTTACAATGTCATCATCGTTGACTGGTCGGACTGGAATGGATTTCCATATGCTCAGGCCGTCTCCAACGCCAGAGTGGTTGGGGCGCATGTGGGGAAGCTAATCAGGCTTCTGATGGTAAGAGTAAACAGAATATTTATGGTTTTGTGAGATTTAACTGTTTTACCCCCATGTTAGGAATTTTTTTTCGCTCTCCCTCTGTATACTACTTATTCCATATGAGCTCCTGTTTGATTTTTGCAAGTTGAAAAAAATACGCATAAAAATTGTGTGGTAACCCACGTTTTCTATCATAGTAATTAAATACGTTCTTGCACGAGATCTCCCCTCAGGGGGCTCACCTTCTTTAGGTGGGTACGGGTATCACAATCCCGAGGTACCCTAGTGATCTTTTCCTTTTCCCAAGGGGTTTACTTGCTTTGGTAAACACGGGTGTCATGACCCCGGGGTACCCCAGTGATCCTTCTCTATTTTCGACCCTCCATCTTGTCATCGAATTTCTTCTTTTCCCGTCCAGACCACAGACCAATGAATGTTTGGCGCAGTATAGCCAAAACTGGCTCTTGCGCCATAAAACACCAAACTCAACTCAAACTCAACTTGCACGAGATCTAAAGAAGGGTTTGATATTTTAACTATTACTTCACTGGAAATGTTTTCAATCTCTCTTTTGATGCCGCGGTAGCCAAGTGGTAATGACCACGAGGTTTTGTAACCAGATGTTACTGAAAATCCATCGTGTAGAGGGGCTGATGCAAATTAAATATATCGAATTGCTAATCGAATTAAGGGCTTCTAATTACCCTAAAGGTATTTTTTCCAAAGGTTAAAATCTATACAATTTAAAAATGTAAAAATCTCAAATTGTCAAAAAAAATAAGATTTTAGCTTTCCAACACCCCTTAAATTAAAATACAGTCTGACCCTTATTTAACGAATAATAAACCCCAATTTAACGAATTATTTCAGCTGCTGGAATTTTTTTTTATTAGTTAGTATTAGAAAAAATTGGAATTTTTTCCAAATGACATTTTGTTTTTGGTCTGGAACAGAGAAAAAGACTTTTTTTTATACGTTGAGAAAATTGTTGATTTATTGAGACAATAGAGATTCTAATGCAAAAATTGATAAAGAAAGTCTCTTATCAAATCTTTTACGTTTTTCAATGTTTTACATTGCTTGGAAATTGCGAAAACATGCCTGTCTCTTTTATAAGCAGGATGTAAATGAAGTAGTATTTTTTCTTTTCGTTAAGATGAAAAAAAACTTTTTTGAGTCAACACACATACACGCAGGAATTTAAAAAATATTTCATACATCTATTAGTCAATACTTTAAAATTTCCAGTTGACTGGTACGTGTAATAATTCACAAATAGTACTTTTAGCTGTTAAAAAAAAGTGTGTAATCCCTAATAATGGATATTTTTTGTGTAGTTGCTTATAAAATTTCCAAAAGGTTGTGATCTTATTACCCCTGAAGTTGCTCCTTCACCGTCTTCTACCTAAGAGAGTGGGAGGAGTAAAAAAGCAGAACCAGACACTTTCATTATAACAATTATTTGTTTTACTCCAGCACACTAATGACAACAGTTTAACCCTTAAGTGACTGTCCTAGGAGAGAGGGAGAAAGCAATAAACATTGACTACAAATCCCCAATCCACTAATTTAATACAGTGGCAAACACCGCTCTTAATCCTATAATGCGAAAATCAACTTTATTCTAACTCACCTTCGCGGCGACTGTAACAGCTTCTCACACACAGCACCTTCTTCCTACAATTACAAAACTTGACTTTATAGAGTCGAACTAATCTACATATCAAGGTTTCTTCTTGAGAGGGATGGCTGTGAATTAAACGCGAATGCTAGTCCAAAGATTCCATAAGAGGATTAGTGTGAAGATCGCGTAAAAATCCGTTAAAAAAGGTAATGCAAAAAAAATTGTATTTTGTTTGTACTCTCGCCCCGATATAATGAATAATCCTAATTTATTTCGGTCTGAAAAATTCGTTAATTCGGAATCCGACTGCAATTGTATTTTTCTCCGTCAATTTTGAATTTATGAACGTACTCTTACGGTATCCGACTACGTTCGGAACCGTGATTATAAAAAAGGCGCATAAATGGATAATTTTCAGAATTTATGTCACTTGGGAATCAGGAAAAATTTGTATTTTGCACAATTTTTTAAAAGGAAAAAATTTTAAAAACCAAAACAAGCAGTTTAAATATAATATTTCGGTATAAAATTAACTTAGAATAACTTTTTTAAAAAATTTCTTTTAGAAAGTTACGAATTGAAAAATAGGCTTTACTCTATAAGCTGGGGTTGAGGCTCAACTACCGATTTAAAATCTTTTTCCAGGACCCCTTGAAATAATTATCGGCGTTTTTTCTTAAAATTCTCCCCTCTGTTGTCGTAAAACATGGATAAACCCATTTTTAAGTTATATATTTCAAAAATTCTGATTGAGCCTCTGTACAGAAGTCTTTAGTTATATACAGGCAAAATATTATTATAATAGAAGCATTTTCAAAAAGTTTGAAAAAAAGTTTATTCTAAGTTAATTTTACCGAAATATTATTAAATAATATTTTTTTTGTAAACTATTCTTAAAACAGTTTTATATCATTATTCTAAATTTTAAAACACCAAATATAAATATTATCCATTTATACGCTTTACAAATCACGGTTGAAGTAGTCGGATACCTTAATCCTGTGAAGTTCCTTTTTTCAAAAAAAAAAATTTTGATTATTATATTTATTTTTATGTAATAAAGGTCATCGTATATTTTCTATAAAGTGCAAAAGAAATAGTAAGGACAATTTATGTTACATTACCTTTCCTCTCAAATTTTAGAATTTCTCTGACCTATCTTAATATTTATTTATAAAAACAATTATTATATTTATTATTTTGAGATTTATAAAAATAATTTAAAATATTTGTTTCTATAGGGAAAAAATTTGATCTACATAAATATCTTTTTTTCTCTCTCGTTTCTTTGAATGCAGTTTATAGTCAGCTAGCTATATCCAATTTGCAAACACTTGATATAATTTCACATGTGCTTAGGGTTATGATCGAGTGAATTGAAGTCCAGTTTCTAGATTTTACCATGATGTCCCAAAGTCCTATTTCTCATTTTTATTCTAGGAGAATAAAGGAGCAAGAGCTCAAAGCTTCCACCTTATTGGGCATAGTCTGGGAGGACAAGTTTCTGGTTGGGCTGGAGAAAGAATTCCCAATTTAGGAAGGATTACTGGTAAGTACCTTAAGGTATTAGTGAAACTGAACAGTGAATGCAAGAGATCACAGGGCAATGACTGTTCAGGAAGGTTGTATAAAATGATTCGGACTACCCGACAGTTTCACACTCAATAGATATGACATAAGGAGCTAACCGACTGATGATGCAAAATTCTACAAAGGATAGTTTTAAACATCAGGGAGCTATACCATTAGAATAAATATAAAAACAATAACGAACAATTTTGAAAAGTGGTCAAATTACACTTTTATTCTCTGACTAAAAACTCCGCGCATGGAAAATAATCCAAATATAATTACACGTACTGTAATAACGTTTGCTAATCTAATTATTTTTTGAAATTGAGGCTTTACTATAATTCTTTTGTTTCTGTATTGTACTATCTTCTTAAAATTAATACGATTTCCTTTCTTTTGTTGTAAGTGGCAAATAATTTTAGTATACGCATGCGTTTTTGTATTAATTCAGTGTTTTAAAACTTTCAATATTTAAAATTCAAATCATGATTTTCATGGGCCCCCCTTCATAAAAAATAATGTTTGAATTCAATAATAATGTACTTTGACGCTAAAGCACAATAAAACTTTAAGTTCTTAGCCCCCGGGGGTGCATCAACGTCTCACGCTCACCCCAGTGCATTAATTCCCCCGACGTATATATACGTTTTTTCCAAAATAGATCTTTTTTGTGTATTTTTATGCATGTTTTCCGAAGGCTTTGAAAGAAAAAAAAAAGGCCTTAAAGAGTTTGCGACTGATTTACTTTTTTCAGAGGATTTTGCTTATTTATTCATTTTCTTCCCCTTTTTCCCAAACACAACATCGCTTGCCTACGTGAAAAAATTTATTGGGGGGGAGAATCCGGAATTTTAATCGGCATTTCAGGGATTAATCATAACCAAAAAATTATCAAGATAAAGGGAATTTTTTTATAATTTTGTATGTGACAACCCATGGGGGTTTAGGTAATTAAAATTTTTTCTTTAACTTTGTATTGTTAAATTAACTATAAAATATATTTGGGAGTATATACCCTTTCATTTATAAGTGTATTTTATCAGAGTGTAAATGTGTGTTTTATTTTTTTTTATCTTGATTGTATTTTTTTTTTACTTTTAGTAAATTATAACTTTTAAAATAATTTTTGTTTCGACTTTTGATATGCTCGCGCCCCCTTAGAGTTATCCCCCTTTTTTAAGGGGGGGCGCCCCCCCTTTTAGTTTTGTATTAATTTATAAATATATTAAAAATTATTTACACAAGCTTTCTTTTTCAACTAGGACTGGATCCAGCGGGACCTTTCTTCCAAAATGCCGAGAATGAAGTTCGGTTGGATACATCGGACGCTACTTTCGTAGATGTCATTCATTCGAATGGTGGAAACAATGCATATGAAGGTACAGCTCTAAAGTCCTGTTTCGAAGGGCACAAAGATAATAAATTGCAATCTCAAGTTGCAATTAAACTATTGAAAATAATAAAATTACATAAAATAGGTGGGATTTTCGCGTAATAAGTTGACATTTGGATAATATAAATAATCATTATTCTAAAACAATATACTTTCTTTTAAATATTAGGATATGCAAGACAAAAAATATCGAAATAAGTCTACCCAATCTATTGTATCCACGGCAGGGGATGATTGGTCATGATCACGATTTCGTGGACGGCATCGTTGTCTCTCTATCAACGTCACCCAAGACGTAGTATTTCAGGGGTTTAACCTTGGAGAGGTAGGAGACCTCCAAAATTCTGCTTCATCTATACCAGAGGTTCCCAAACATAGACCCCGTTGCCATGTTTTTCGTCTTAGGAAGACCCCTGCTTACTTAATATTGAACTTTTGCACATTTTAAATTAAATGTCTGGTATAGAGCTACTTACTTTAAGAGATTTAAATTTTTAACTGTAGTTATATATAGTGTTTAAATCACGTGTTAATTAATTTTAAATTTCAATTTAATAATACATTATACAACTGAGCACAAAAGAAAATATTTTTAATTGGGAGGGATTAATCTGGCACTTCAAAAACAAATTTTCAACATTTGGCATCAATCTTGTCGAGTTTAACCCTGAATTTCCTCAATTAATAATATCTGGCCTTTTTTTTTTCCTTTTTTTTTTGAGATTGATAACAGCGATGAAACTCTTGCTCACAAGGAAAAACAATTAGAAAGAGATTCTCTCGATATTCCATAATTCGGATTAAATAACAGAAATGTCTTTTTATAGCGAAAATTGCTGACATCCGTTTCTAAACTTTACTTTAAGATCTTCGTTTTTGGCTATTCCGATATCAGTTCCTCTTGTAATATGACATTTATTTTCTTCAATATGTCCCGTATGATTTCTTAGTCTACTGTAATACAACCATAGTCAAAGTATTCTCAAACCTGGCTTCAAAATTTGAATAGAGGGCATTTAAATGTTAAACATCATTCCAAACGTCATCTTCCTGAAAATAGTCTGTGATAAAATGAGAAACTGGGAAAATTCGCACTGTTCAATATTATACTCCTTTAAAAGAATTCTGGGGGAAAAAGCTGAAATGATTGTCCTTTTTTAGATAAAATATATGCTGTCACCTAGTAACTGTGCAATTAACTTCATTAAATTTTCTAAATAAATTTGTAAAATAGGTAAAATCTGGTTCCCCCTATATCGGTGAAGTGGTGAGTCTGACGCGAAACCCCCATTGTTCAGCTCCTAAGCAAGCTTGGTACTCATTTATCAGCCCACTGAAGGGATTAAAGGCTCAGTCATCCTCGCGCAGCTCGGGATTTGAAACCCGGATCTGTGGCGTGGAAGCGCAATGCACTACCATTTAGCCAATGGGTTTCATACGCCGACTGAAAGGGAGAATAAATGTTGATGAAAGCTCTTCCAGCAATAGCATGGTGGCCGTGGTAGCCGAGTGGTATAGGTATCGGATCGTGGCATGTCTTGTTACGAGTTCGAGCCCAGTACCACTAAAGACCCGCAGTGTAGGGCAGCGATGCACGTTAAATCTGTCAAGAGCTAAAACGTCCTCCCATTGGTGTGGTAGTTAGGAGAGGGAGATGTCAGCTCAGGTGTCGTCCACGTCATTTGGCCATGGTTCAAAATGACGTGGTCCGTCGGCAAAAGCCCTCATGTAGCTGAACAGTGCGACGTTAATATTCCCTCACTCACTCGGGACTTAGTTTAAAAATCGGAGATTTCCTTATTTTAAAATTTCACGACAAGTAAAATTGTTATTTTTTGTTTATAATTATGATATGCGCAATATATAAACAAGTAATTTTAAAAAAATAAGTCCATTCCTACTTTGGTCAACAAAGAAAAATTTATTTTTTAGTTACTTTTCAATTCCTACCTATTATAACTCAACACTCTCTATATATTCATTCATTTATTTATTTATTTACCTTGGTGGAATTTTCAATCGTTAATAAGATACATTTTAAAGCGCTCAATCGAGCTGAAATTTTATATGCAGGATTATTTTGGATGAAAATACAAAAATTTAATTATAATTAATAAAAATTCATTGATTAAAACCAATTATTTAAAGAATTAGAAATACAGCCACGTTGGTGACTTAGCAACAATTTTGGCGACATATGTCAAAACTTGAATAGGTTTTTTTTCTCACGTTTTAAAGCATTCATTTGAACTGAAATTTTATATACACGATGTTTTGGATGACAATACGATACTTTAATAATGTTGAATAAAAATTAATTACCACTTAATGTTGTGATTCTGTCCTATGTATATACATATTTATATTAATTATAAATATTTAATAAAAAGTAGCTAAAATAAAATTTTTCTTTCATCTAAGTAGGAATTGATTAAAAAATTTTTTTATATTACTTTTTAAATAGTTACAATTAATATATATATATATATGCACGACAGAATCACACTATTAAAAATAGAAAGCGATTTTCCTTGCCATTTTCCTTCTTATATGGGGAGTGGGACTATTTTTTGTTTTCTACTCTTTATTCTTAAATAAAGTATATTTATTCTAATAAAATAGTACACCAGTAAAAAGGTAATCACATTCTCAAAAATTGGGTTATTCCAGATGGGGTTCGAACCCACGACCTTTGGATTAGAAGTCAATGTGCTCTCCATTGCGCTGCAGGAACACAGCGAAGGATTTTCCTTCTATATGCTTTGGGCTATTATTTTTGTTACTACTTATTCATTAACTAGATATGTTTAATGAATTATCATTCTCAAAAACCGTTTCAAGACATCAAGTTTCATCCTCCACACTCTTAAAAAAATGTATTTGAACTTGATTGGATGAATAGAAAGTATTTTAAGGATTGAAAATGTGAGCAAGATAAATATATATAAATATATATAGAGAGAGAGAGTGTGTGTGAGCTAATTATAGGAATTGAAAAAGGTAACACATTTAAAAAATTTGTTATTTTACTTATAATTCAAAAGATAAAAGTAGTATTGATTATA
The DNA here is from genome assembly GCA_019973955.1 of Trichonephila inaurata madagascariensis. Taxonomy (NCBI): domain Eukaryota; kingdom Metazoa; phylum Arthropoda; class Arachnida; order Araneae; family Nephilidae; genus Trichonephila; species Trichonephila inaurata. Next base: position 369,459 of record BMAV01021703.1, read on the forward strand.
TTTAGAAAAAGAAAACTAAAGAAGATTAAATTTATGAGAATGTAAGTGCTATAAGATAATCATAGTATAAAATTGATTGTTCCATTTTGTTTTTAGGATTAGGTATCGATGAGCCTATCGGCGATTTAGATTTCTATCCAAATGGAGGTAAAAAGCAACCAGGGTGCTTTTATCAGTATGATTTCAACTTTACATACGGATTTGTGGATCGTAAGTATTTCGATTATTAAACCAACATATCGAAAAATCCTAACTACGACTTACCTTTCGAGAAGACCACTCTTAATTAGCTTAAATCCAGTTACTCTTTGTTTTCTTAAAAAAAGTCCTTCATGTCTGTCGATCATATGTGTAAATTTTATTATGTGAACTTTTCTTTAAAAAGTTTTAATTTATTTCTTATTTGAGAACATTTTTCATATGTCGGCAACGTATTGATTTTTATCGGCAAGGTTTGTAATTTTTAAGAATTGAATTACCCAAAGTAAATATGACTTAAGCGTTAATCTTCTAGCCTCTTTTGTAAACTGAATATTTTCCGGTTCCCTTAATTATTGAATTTACCGTAAAATTTTAAATTTTTTTCCTTCTTAATGTAGAATACGCACATTATAGGCCTGCTATTTCCGAATCTTACAAAATTTTCGATTAGCACAGAAAATATTAATAGGAAATTAAACTCATTCACACAATATGTGTATATAGATTATGAACTTTATCATCTATGGCCGTTGCAGTTGAGTGTTTAAAATGTTAAATTCCTTACCTAATTTCAATCCAGTGGTGGGTTAGAATCCTGATATTATAAAAGACTCTTAATGAAAATTAAATCTGTATAGAGGCTGAATGTTCCACATTGGTAAGATACGAAAATTTTGAGAATGGGAGAGCCTTAGCTCTAATATCATCCTCGTCACTTGACCACAGTTTAAAATTGAAGGTTCGTCACTAATTGTCTTTGCGGTGCAAAGTTAATATAAATTAAAAATAAAATTATATTTTTTGTTAAGGTATCCGAACACGTTGAAAATCACCATATGTGGTCAAGGCAGATATTTTGGTTTTTACCCTTATTGAATAGTGCTATCATTTGGCTTTACAAAACGTACTTTGTTTTGTTTCTACGTCACCTAGATGACAAGTTACAATTAATTTTATAAAGTTAGCAAAACCGGAAGTGCTTCTTTGATTTACCCGAAGTGAGCATTTAAATTGTTCAAAATCTATCATGGCGAGTCATATAACTCAAAATAATACAAATGTGTTTCATAAAACTTTTCGAATTCTGATATTTATGTTTTCTAAAGAATGCACCACAATAGTTCTTATTATATAAATAATTTTTATAAGTCATGGCTTGCTATTTAAATAATAGTCTCATAAAGAATGTCACATTTCTTATAATGTTTACTCCATCATCTTAATTTTTTTAATTTTAATAAAGCATTAAAATTTTAGTACATTTTCTACATAAATGCATCTACTTTGTTTTGGTAATACTTTTACCAATATAAGTTTAAGTTTTTTTTTCTCAAATTTCTTTGAAGTTTATCAAAAATATTGCTAAAATTTCAGTTATAATTGGGATTTTTTGTAAAATTTGGTCAAATTTTTAAAATTTGTTTGTTAAATATTAGTATTTATTGGTATTGAGTCCTGCATTTATGTTTAAATATGCTATTTTGTTAAAATGCACTCCGAACGTGTTCGGCGATTCCTCAAACCACAAATCAAACATGCATAATCCTTTCATCTAAAATGAACTAATTAAATTATTGATTTTCCGTGATCTTATTTTAGTTCTCTACTTTTCTAATGTTCTCCTATTTATGTTGTATTTATGAATTTTAACAGCTATCGAAGATTACATAGCCAACCCTTGCGATCACAGCAGAGCCAACTACCTCTTCGTCGATTCCATCAACCGGTGCACGTTTCTGGCAGTCCAGTGCGAGAGTTACGACAGCTTCACAAGCGGCAAATGCGAGGAAAAGGGTCCCTTGAGGAGTATTATGGGTTTAAGAGCTCAAAAGATTCCGGAACTTTCGGGATCGAGAGGTTTTATCTCAACACGGATGACGAATCACCTTATTGTATGGAGTAAAATCATTAGTGTATTTAAACATTAAATATATATTTTGGATAATATTCTTTGCATTTTTTAAAAGTTATTTTGTTTGAAGTTGGTTACAACCAATACCCCTACCCTCTAGACCAGTGGTACTCAACCTTTTTTCCCGCCGGGCCACATATATATGACAAATATTTCACGCGGGCCGTAACATGAGGATTAATGGAGGGGGGACGCTATAAGACCAAGGACTTTTAATAAGTGGAAATTGATCAAAGTATTAATTATTTTGGATTTTATCTGAAAACTATAGAAATCTCCATCAAACTCAACTCATAAAAAATAGGTTTTATGCATTAATTACCCTGTTATGGAGTAATTTCGATTTCTTTTCATGAATTATCCAAAGCCCCCACCACTCTAATTCTAAATTTTGTTGGTTGAAAATTTTTCTAAAAATTCAATTTATCTCGTCTTGAAAGAGATCTTCAAAAGATAAAAAAGGAGCAATTGTAAGGTTTTTGATTTGTGGTATAGTGACGAGAGCAAAATTATATTTTTTCAGATATAACATTTTCACGACAAATCAAACAAGTTGTTTTTCTGTACGAAATAGTGACGATCCCAACCGTTTTGAAACAACATATATTTTTTAGATTTTTTCGCTTGGAAGACATTAGGGTTAGTTAAAAATTAGTTTCCTCCATAAAATTACCACTTTTATTTGTTAACACTAACCGTTACAAATAAAAAAACAACAACAAAGTTTTCCCGCAATTCATACCAGCACGACATGGATATCAAAATTAATATGTTTGATTTCTTGATTTTCTCGTTAAATTTTTAATACAATGTTCTTAAATAATTGAATTTGTTAGTGCAGCGGGCCATTAGAAAGGTCCGTGGAGCCACAGATTGATTATCGCTGCTCTAGACAGTTTAAAACGTTGATGTTCTTGTGATTTAGACCAAAGATTTCAGTGATAGCCTCGAACTCGGGTGGAGATACAGGGCGAGTGAGATGGAGAAGTCAAGTAATTTTCTATTACATTCCATGTTTAATTCGAAATCTTTTGCATTTAGAATATTTTATTCACACGTGGCCAGGATCGATTGAGACTGTGCCCTGAACCAATTTTAGGGGGCTGATGCATGCAAAAAGGATTGGAAAGTAAAATAATTTTTTTGACTTTGAATTTTCATTTTCAAATTGTATAAAACCCTATCTAAAAAATATTTTACTTTAACCTCTGGGGAATTAAAAACCCTTAAAAACCTTTTTTAAAATAATCTTTGGGAACTGCCCCAATTTGAAGGGCGAAAAGTGAAGAAAAATACTTTTTTTTTGCTTAAAAAGATGAAATCGATATAAACCAAAACGTATCTTTTTTGTAAATTAAGCTTTATTTTTTTTTCAGCCGATTAAAACTCCTGATCATTAAAACAATTTATCTAAAAATGTAAATTTATGTTCAGTATTTTCGAAAACTATTTTTCCCGGTTTTAAATTTTATGATATATTTAAATGATGGCTAATATATATAAAAAGAGCTTTTGTAAAAAAATCAAAAATTTTTTTTTCAAATTTTTATGTAAAAATGGGTCAAATTTTGCAATGTTTGATAAAATATTTCATAAATTATGAAAAAATTCAAAATTAGCTAAAACCTATCTTCGGTATAATGAGAAAAGTAAACTTTAATTGTATGAAAAATTTCAAACATGTACATGTAAAAAATTTTGAGAAAAGGTACATCGAAAACAGCCAACTTAACATTGTTGGTATATATAGAGAGACAGAGGTTTCCAACTCCCCTTTAATTCAAGAGAGGCTCAAAGTCCTGTTTTCGTGGTGTAGAGGTTTAGAGAGATGTACCAGCTCAGGTGTTCTCATCACTTCTCGATGGTTCAACTTTGCGTGGTATTTGTCCAATATCCCTCGTATTGCTTCTCAGTGAGACTAACATTGAAATCAAATTAAAGTTTTGTTTTAAAGAAACAAAATTCATGCAAAAAAGACAAATATAAAATACAGATTAACGTTTAAGATATCTGAGCAAAGAGTGATAAATTGGTATTTACCACATATATTCGAGATGCCATTTTTTCAGTGTTTTTTTCCTTTATTTTATCTAATAGAACGTCGTTTATCAAATAAATGGGGACCGGACCTGTTGGGAAAACCCGAAATTGAATGCGATCCTGGGATTTAAAACCGGACACCATACGTATACTGAAAATCATCCATGCGAAAAAAAGTGCTGGAAGAAAAAGCAAAATAGGTGCAAAATGTCTCAATTTTACTTTTATTGTGAAAAATCATTTTTTTTTCACTTTTAAAGTTTCCCTTTGTTTTTTTCCCGCAAGGTCCAAACTTTGAGCAGCAGTAGTTGAGTGGGACAGCATTCTATAGCTCTCTATAGCTATCTCTAATGCAGAAAACACGCCAGCATTTGATGGACCCTTGCTTGTTTCGTTGTTGTTGCCCTCGTTCTCATCTGTTTCATCGTCGACAGGGTCGGATTCTTCTTGCACGGAAGTCACAATGTCGCTATCATTTAGCATTTAAAATCCACAGGTTTTTACATCGCATGTCATCCAGGTTTCTACATCTTCTTCATCGCACTCTTGAAATCCGGGGATCGATTGTTCAAAGTCTGTAATCTCTATTTTTCCCCTCCACGAGAGGGTTTAATATTTCAAGTTTTGTCTCTATGTTCAAGACGTTGCTCTTCCGTTTTGAATTAGAAGCCATAACTGCAACTTAACAAAAAACGTATAACCCCCCCCGAAACAAACTGACCTAATATTCCGAGGAGATTTTTCCCAAAATCACAAAACGAAATTCCTAAATACCCCTGACCTTGGGTTTTCCGCCCTTTTTTTGGCCTCACGCAAAACAACAGCATTGCACTGTTCGAAAACGTATTCATATACAGCTTTGGTTGAAAAAAAAATTCAGATAGACGCTCCGAATAATAAATGTTCAGATAAACTACGTTCTACTGTATACTTAGGGAAATTCCCCCAGCGAGGGGTCGTGCTGGGGATTCATGGATGGTGTTTTCCCTTTTTAAGTTGTGGGATTAACCCCGTGACTTGAAAACCCTTTTCCCATAGAACGGATGGACAAAGTAGACGCACAAGGGGGGCCCCAAGATATTTGAGTGTGACCGCCTTTATTGAGACCCCTAAGACTTCTAAACGAAATATATTTATGGAATAACAACGCCAGCTAGACTGGAGAATTGGCTTTTCACAGTCCATGCGACTGCATTTACTTCGCAAATGATTCGATAAATGTATAGAAAACACATGTATCTTTATTGGAAGCAAATGATGCCACTGTAGGGGAAAAAAAGCACCACCGGTGCCACCCGTAAAATAAATTTTTTCCCCCCCCAAATCGATTGAAGGGGGGAATAAATGTTGATGATCAATTTTTTTCGAAAACGAGGGTTTGGGGGGAGCTTTTTCCCACACCCTCGCACTTTCATGAGATTTAGTCCTCGTGTTGATGTCGAGTTTCGCGATGGTACGGGAGTCGGTATCGAAAAAAAGGGTAAAATTAGTTTCAGATTCATCTGTTCTCTGATGGCTGCATTGAAAAAGACCGCGCTCCACGGTCTAATAGTCGAAAATGGTTTTTAAAACCAAAATTTTACAGTTTTGTTTTCTTTATTTTTTTAAAAAAAAAATGGTTTTGTCATATTTTTTGAAAATTTTAAATGCCGAAGGGGTACAAGAATCACCCCCACCCCCCTTTACGGGTTTTGGGAGGGCCTTTTTAAAAACATTAGAAGTAGCTCTTGCCAAAAGGGTGCCCCCCTAGTGAAGGGGCTGATGCCGCAAAATTGCCCAGAATTGTTCCCCCAATAGGCATGGTCGAATTTTAAAAAAATTGGTGCGCTAACCCCCGGGTTTTCCCCCGCTATTTGCCTGGATTCAAAATTATGAGATCTGTTGCTTTTGTGTGTGAGCATCATTGCGTTGAAATGCAGCATTAATAAGCAACCACTAGCTACCACCTTACAATTTTGAAACACGATCAGATGACGAGTCTGACATTTGAGTTGCCACTCTATGCGATGTCTTAGAGCTCTGATAGCTTTGATTAGCACCAAAGCCTCTATATAAAGCCGCAATCACACCAAGGCTGTTAGCGCCCGGGGCATCGAGCGTCCGGGCCCAACCCGGGAGGCTTCATCTGGGGCTGGTGAAGTCCCTGTTTTGGGGGCTTTTTCAATCTGACCTGATTTGAATTGGAACTCGGGTCTAGTAGTTTCCCATCACGCTAAAAGTAACTGGAATGAAATTTCCAACTTGCTAGCAAAGCTCAAACCACGGGAAACCAACCTTGCCCCCTTAAAACCAAAACCCCAAAGCTAGTGATCTTATTGGCGCATGCGTGGTCATGTTTTTTATAATTTGCTGGATAAAAAAGTCCAAAAATATTCTTGTTGTCTTTGGCTGGTTCAAAAGAATTTTTATGAAGTTTGAAGATCAACAGACCAGAGCGGAAATTTTGGAAAACTTGAACGTGGGATGCTAGAGGCAAAAAACTTTTCTGATATTTTTTTATAAATTTTTTTTTAAATATATTTTTTTGGATATTAAAAAAGCCCCCATAACTTTCTTATAACTCGAAAGGTATTTTGTTAATTAAGAAACGTTTGCAATCATTCAAATCTTCTGTAATATAGTTTCAAGTGGAAACAAATTAATGTATAATTCGAGAGTTTAAGAAAGTCATTGTAATCAGAGGAGATGAAAAAATTGTGAGATCAATAAAATTTATAATTTGAAACCGAACACAAAATATTTCTTGATTACATGGAACAAAAGATAATTTGTAATTTAGAAAAACAAGGAGACTATAATTATGGTTATTAACATGTTAACTTGTCTATGAACAATTTTTAATAATTGTTTTTGGGTTTGTGTCATAGAATGCCGTAACTCTTAAAAACTGTAGGAGTTCATGTGTGGGGTTAGTACGCATGTACCAATATTACTATTTTATGAAATATCCAATGAAGAATCATCAACACGTAAGAAAAATTCGCGGTCCATTAGATCGAATAAGACACCAATTCAAAAAATTGACCCAGTTGGGGAAATTGGCCGAGATTATAATACATAAGTACCAAATTCGAGAAAAGATAGTAAATTTCAATTAATAAATAAAAAATATTCGTGGAGAAATGTAAACAAGAAGTCGTCTAAAGTATGTTCTGTATACAATTTAAAAAGTATTTTGAGCAAGAACTAGTCGTCCATATTCCAATCGTTTAATTGTATGCAAATCCCTAAGCAATACTCTAATTCAACATGATCACTTGCCTTCATAAAGAAAATACCATTCCGTAAAAAATAGAATCCTAAATCTGGGCGAAACACAGAAGAATACGATATAGTCTTTTAAATTTTGTCCTTAATCTTTCAAGAGAACTACGTAAGGGTACATAAGGTCATGTCTCTCTAAAACAAAATTAGGCCGGTAGCCGAGTGGTATAGGTATCGGTTGTGGCATGCCTTGTCACGAGTTCGAGCCCGTACCACTAAAGACCCCCGTGGGGGGCAGCGATGCACGTTAAATCTGTCGAAGCTGAAATGTCCTCCCGTTGGTTGGGGTGTAGTTAGAGAGGGTGCCAGCTCAGGTGTCGTCCACGTCACTTGACCATGGTTCAAAATTACGTGGTCCGTCGCCAAAAGCCCTCGTGTAGCTGAACAGTGCGACGTTAATATTCAATCAATCAATCAATCAACCGAATCAAAATTATGTTTTTCATTAATATTTTGTTTTCTGAAACCTTTAGGAAAATGGATCCTCCTCGATTGTAACTATTTTGTTTCAATTCTGATGTATTGTATTTTAAAGGTATAGCGTATAAATTATTGACGTAGAATTCTTTCCTGTTAACTTGTGTACCAGAATTCAAAATCGCTAAGCTTTTAAGCATGAAGAAACGTTCTGAATTGCTTAGAACGGAAAAGCAAGCTGTGATATTTTTTTGAAGAAAGAGTCATTTTACCTGTTAACATAGTTCGAGAGAAAACTTGTAAATATTTTGAACGTATTTGATGTGGATGTAATCTGTGTGCTTGTTAAAGTAAAATTAATGTAGATAAAGGAACTTGGGTTATAAAGTACTTGATTTCTTTGTTTACTAAAAGATTAGTTAAAAAGAAAAAAAAATTATCTTGTGAAAATGTTTCACTTTCTACTTGTTCTTATTCCACTTCAATGAAAAGAAAAATCTGATGCTGGTGAAATTTCCGCAGGTGTAGAAAAAATGCCGAACAGAGCCGAATTCACAATATCTGAAAATGATTCACGTTATATGTAGAGGACACTGTGAAGTTGATTTTCTATTCCTTTTGGATCCTTATTTGTACGAGTTACAGTTATTAAACCATAGGGAACGCGATAATTCTACGAGGGGCGCGCGAGCATATTGAAAAGCCGAAGACAAAAGATAATTTAAAAAAAAAATATTAACTGAAAGTAAACAATGCATTCTGACATAATAAAAAAAACTAAATTAATATTTACATTAATATAATACTTATAAATGTATCAGTACTGCACAATGTATTTTATAATTAATTTAACGATAATAAGTTAAGAAAAATTTAATAATTACCAGTGACCACATGGGCTTGTCACATAAAATTTTATACAAAAATTAACACTTATCTTGATAATTTGTACGGATTATAAATAATCCTTTCACACACACTGCCGATTAAAAGTTACTCAATACCTCCGTTTTCTACGTTGGCGCATGTATGTTATACATTGGGTGGGTGGTGAAAAGGTATAAATATGGAAATCATCTGATATAAGTGAATCCTTCGCAAACACTATCAAGGTCCTTTTTTTGCATTCCAAACCTTTCGGAATAATTTTATGGATAACAGTGTACAGAAAACATCCTACTTCGGAAAGACATATATTTACGTGCGGGCATTTAACGCTGCTGTTGAGAGCGAGACGTATATATACGCAGGTGGAATGAGGTTAGTCATATTGTAGCTTTAGCGTCAAAGTATTGTATTATTGAATTGAATGCATTGTTATTTGTATGGAGGGGGGCGATGAAAATTATGATTGAATATTGGGTCGCAAATACAGAAAGTTTGAGAAGAACTGTTATATATAGTAAATATATTTTAATAATTGGGGATCATTTAACTAGAAATATGATTTTAAGCTATTTTTATAAACATTCGATTTAGTAGTGAAATTTAATCTCCTTCTTTCATTTACTTTTTCCCTTGCAGAAATTATTTGAGAATTGCGATTTCAGTATATTCTAAAATTATACAAGCCTTTTCACAACGGAATTATAAATTTACTCATGGTTTTCCCTTATTCAGTTGTTAATTAATATGCGTACCTTTAATTTTTGGGGTGGATTTTTTGTGACTCCGGGGGTCATGGTCCCAACTTTTTGGAGAAACGGGGGTCGAGTCCGGTGCCGTTTTTTCCGTGAGGGAAAAAATCACAAATCTGTTTTTAGGTTTGTCATGATTCATTTAAGGAATCCCCGAGAGACTAGAATATTTATAAAGGATGAAGTGGCACAGTGAAAAAATATATAAGATGTATATTGCATGAAACGAAGCAGAAATTAACTTTGATAGAGAATGTTATGCTCTTAGTTTTAATTGATCTTAAATTCTAATTATGTTACAACTACCTTTCTCTCCTAACTTACATGTGGCCACAGTAGCCTAGTAGTCAAAGTAACGAGCTCGTGGCTGGCATGTCATGAGTTCGAGCCTAGTAATGCTGAAGACCCGTGGTGTAAGGGAGTGATGCAAGTTTTATCTGTCTAGAGCTCAAACGCCCAAAACCAACCCGCCTCGCTGGGTATTTCATAATACTGTCTGTCTCTATATATATTTTTTAAGTTATTGATATACCTATTTCCCATCATTAAGTTTTCGATTGTATTAAAAAAAAACATTTTGCAGACCTCGCCTCCTGATTTAAAAAGAACAGGACTTGAATTTGTAAACAACAAAATATATTTCTTTCACACCACCAGAATCCTCTAGCCATGGTAGCCTAGTCGTCAAGGTAATGGACTCGTGGCTGCCGTGTCATGAGTTCGAGCCTAATACTGCTGAAGACCCGCCATGTAGGGGAGAGATGCAAGTCTGTCGAGATTTCAAACGTCCTCCTTTTAGTGAGGTAATTAGGCGAGTGGGGTGCCACCTCAGGTGTCGTCGACGTCACATGACCATGGTTCAAAATGACGAGGTCCTTCATCGAAAGCCCTCGAATATCTGATTAGTGCGACGTTAATGGTCACTCCCTCATAACTTACATGCAGTCACAGTAGACGAGTGGTCATGGTCGCGAACTCGAGGGCAGCGTTGTCGATTCGCGGGTTCGAGCCCAAAGGCCACTGAAGACCCGCCGTGTAGAGGGGTGATGCACGAAAAATCTGCCAGGACTCAAAGTCCTACTATTGGCACAGTACGGTAATTTGGAGCGAGTGGGACAACATGGGTGTCATTCTCGTCACTTGATGGTGTTTCCAAATTAGGAGGTGCGTCACCAATAGCCCTCGTGTTGCTTCAGAGAGTGACGTAAATTAAAAACAGTATCAAAACCTTCATAGAATTTTAAAAAAGCATTCTATAGTGTTAAAACACAGCGTTTTACAATTATTTTTCAGAGTTAATTCTAATTCTCTGAAAAATGATTAAACACGATGTTTTAATATTAGAGAATGCAATTTTTAAATCTATAATTTGCAAACTGTTAGACCTCATCAAGATAAGGAATTAGCAGAATAAAAAAAATCATCCTCTAAAATGAATATTTTGGTGTGAATCATTTGACGAGCGCTATGATTTAACTTCTGTTAGACCAGCGATACTCAGCCTGCGGCCCTCCAAGCCTTTTTTAAGTGATCCGGTCATGGCCCATTGCTCTAAGAAATTTACTTAAGAACATTGCTTTAAAAATTTGGTGGGAAATTCTTTGTCAAAAAATTAAATATATCAATTTTGCTTTTTTCTGTCGGTGTCGTACGGGTACGAAATATTTTTTTTTATTTGGAACGGTTACGGTAGTGATAACAGACAATAGTGGAGTTGCGACCATTTTATGAGAGGAACTAATTTTTAACTATCTTTCATATCTTGTAAGCGAAAGATATTCGAATACAATATATCGTTTCAAGAGGATTGGGAGGTTGACTATTTTGTGAAAAACCAACATGGATCAGTCATTGTTCGATTTGTCACGAAGGTGCTGCATTTAAAAAATACCAATGAACACGAATCACATTCAATGACACTTTCACAATCTCACCTCTTTCAAGGTGATAAATAGGCTTTATTGAATAATCTTTAAAACAGCAACAAAGTGTTTTCTCAGTGGTAATATCACAGCAGAAACAAAGACATCCTATGTAGTTTGTTATATTATTGATAATCATATGAAACCATTTACTGATGTAAAAATTGTGAACAAGTACTTCTTAAATGCTTCTAAATTAGTATTAGTATCGAATATAAAAAAATATTAAAAATAATAATTAAAAAAAGCAAAACAGGAGTTATAATATTTTGATCAAATTTTCCGCATTTTAAATTTCGAATGTTATTTTAGTCGGAAATTATCCCCCCTCGTTATTCTCATGTTGCGGCTCGCGTGAAATAGCTGTCATATGTATGCGGCCTAGCAGAAGAAAAAGTTGAGTACCCCTGTTTTAGACCATTAATTCGGGAAAAATTTTGTCAAGTAGTGGCGAAAGTTTGAAAAGTTAAGTGTCTGTTTCAACTTAATCCACACATGCTTTTACATCGGTTTCGATGAATTTAGAATATTTATATAGAGAATGTAAATAATTTAATTGCTGGAATGTAGTTTAGGGAGCATCTTGTATTTGACGATATTTCTATATTTCACGGAGAGATTATACGATTTTATTTTCTGTCAAACTGTTTATTTTGCTAACCCAGATACAATGAAAAGGAAACTTATTCTTACAAGATCACGTGTTCTCCGTTCTCGATTGATATTCGTTATTTACAACAGGTAGATGTTTTTTAAAAAGACGATCGTTATTGTATTAAACATTTCATTGCTATTGTTGGAAAAATTGTATAAAAACTTTGTCTTTGATAATCATTACGAATTCATATCACTTTTTTTGGAGTTTCGGTGTTATTACGTCTCGGTTAGGGATTGCAAAACCAGTATACCGGTATTTTGAGCCATTTGTATAATTCTGTAATATCGGTATTCACAAGTTTAAATACCGTTTTTCCAGTACTTATCGGAGAGGAGGAGGGGCAAAGCTATCCTATAAAAGCTCAGAGCGATACTGCACGCGCAGGATTCGTATCTGTGAAAACGAGGTTGTAGTTGTGAAGAAAGTGCGTAATATTTCGAAAATTTTTAAATTGGCGATTTTGTTATTCACATTGTATTTGCATATCATACTTTATTGTTCAAAATATTTTTCAGATTTATTATATATATACTTATAAATAATAACCCATAATAATGAATAAGAATAGCTTTAAGAAACATAAAAATCAGTTGATAATACTTCGGTTTGGTTTCACTATTTATATAAAACCACAGAGTGAATAGTGATATTTACTTTTTGTGATTTAAATAAATAAGATGTTCTTTTACTTTCTTTTGATTCTTTATATACTGCTATAGTTTATAAGTTACACATTATTTTTTGTGATATTTACACTTTCTAATAAAACTGACAAATAAAACAAAGAAGCGCCTGTATTTTCCTTTTTCTAAAATTTCTACTACCGGTATTAAAACTGATATCCCGGTATTAGGGCCTAAAAATACCGAATACCGGTATTGAACTTTTGGTCGGATATTGCAATCCCTAGTCACGGTCTATCTCTGCTTTTGGGCACTTATTCTTTACAGTTTTTCGGAGACCTCTAATTTTGAAATGTAATGCTGGATTGCTTAGTTTTATATTAATAATTCCTTTATCCAAACATGTGGATAAAATCTAGTTTAGTTCATGCTTTGTGTGACGGATTTTTGCTCGTTTCTTTATAATGGATCTCTATATCTAATATGGTAACAATAAATCGCCAAGCTGACGATAAAGGTATGGATTCAAACATTGTCCATGTGAATGCAAACTACATTTTAATGAAATAATGTTTTATACTTAAGCTTGAAGTGATTACAAATGAAAAATATTTCATATAGAAAAAAAAGATAGTACGAAATAATGAACAAGAAATACATTTATTGTATAATACATAGCCAATAATAATACAAGCATTGAGGAAAGACGTGCTGAAGAACATCCACACATTAAATATTCAGCACTGCATTTCTGAAACTATTACATAGAATGGGTTACAAACAGTGTTACTTTAAAACAATTGAACACACATTAAATACTTATTGCTCTTTAACAATATTTCAGGGTTACAAGCTATACATAAAGTTCTGAAGAAAATTACAGTTAATTTCAAAACATACAATAATGAACTGTGAAAAACTTATATATTATAAAACAAATTTGTGCAAATTATCACAATTTTTAATAATTGGAACAGATTTCTTATTAAGTACAAAAAATAGCCAACAGGCCCAAGAAAACAGACATGGAACTTATTTCTATGGATGAAAAATATTACTAAACATTTTTAAGTTTTTCGAGAATTTTCAGCCTCTGAGCAGTTTACAAATTTCTTGTAACAGTCCATTTCTTGCAGTCATAAAAAATAATTTTTTTTTTCAAAAAATAGTTGATACATCATTACTTGTTAATGATTTCAATATATTTGATAACAAGACTTCTTTTTTACTTTTACTCTTTAAAAAAAACTGACGTCATAAAAATATTTATTTTTTGGCACTGGATGTTTTCTTCTTTTGGTATTTACGTATCGAATATTCATACTGAATTTGAAGGAAATATTGCTTCGGAATGCTGTTTAGATTCTTGAGAATATAGAACAAATTTTCTGCAAGCCATTATTCACTTACGTGCTATTTGAGTGTCAAATTACGAAAATATTGTATTGAAATGCATGAATTATAACCCTCATATCCCTTATGTGTTTAGTAACATATTTGACTGTATATTTATTTTTTCTAATTTTATTATGGAGGCTTTAGCTCCTGTTTTTAATAATACTTAAGTATTTATACAAAAATACAAATAATATTTTAATATTTCTTTGCCTTAATAACTGAAAGTATAAATAAAAAAAACATTTACAAAAAGATTTACCATAATGTAACGAATCATCAGGCACTATACATATTATAATTAATCTTTAAAATACATTTACTACATTTTAATAATAAAAATAATTAATTTAATACATTTAAAATACATAATCTTTTAATACATTTTATGAAAGTGCAACATACAAGAACTAGTTTTCATGATATTAAAATGCAACCAAAATAAATATAAGACATATATTTCAAAGCTAATCCGACATAACATTGCTACACATACGTTTTCAAACCAGGTGAAACTCAAAGGTGCAATGTTTTCACATTGAGTAAAAGTTGAAGTTATTTTTATTTAGTACATACAACATTTAACTATCATTACTAAGGGAATTAGTGGTTATATATGTTTATAATCAGGTTCGTACTGTAGTATTTTAATATGAATTTCAGCTTAAGAAAGTTGTTAAAATTCGAGAACATTTATATTTGTGATCACAGATTAAACAGTTGTTCGAAATAAGATGGCTACTAGAGTATAAAAATACTACTTCAAAGATTCAGAAAAAGTGAAGTCACTGATATAATAAATTTTTTCCACATAAAATATTAAAGAATACATATAATTGGTTTTAAAGACAGTTGGGTAAAATATTTTGTATTTGTTAATAAAATTAAATGTAAAGTAATTAATATGGAAAATTTTCAACTGTTTTTATATCAAATTTTAAATTCGTAGGATCTGAAATTAAAAAACTGATTTAATTTTTATCTAATTAAAATACTATGCTTTTGTAAATTAGCAATGAAAATAAATTTATTTTATTTTAGAATTTCCACTGACGAGAAAGGATTTCTACATGTCATAAAAAAAATTAGTAATAAATTTCTATTGTATAATCAAACTGCAGCAAATCTAAATATTTTCTGAATAATGTTTTGACATTTGTTTTCAATTCTCTCTTATATTCATGAATTATCCTTGATAAATAATGTCATTACACAAATTAAAAAACACACAAAGTTTAAACAGTATACAGAATATGTAAAATTATTCTAAAAAAGGTATTTCTTAAAAAATTTAATTATTGAAATTTTTTAAACCAGATAAAAATAACTGTGTGAAGATTCAAATACTTTATTGCTATATAAAAGTGATAAAATTCTACACAATTAAACGCATTACTCAGTTTGAAAAACTTAAACTTTCACATAAAAAAGCAATTAAAACAATCACATCCAAATTATTCAAACCAAAGGAAATCGCTAAAGTTGCAGTTAACGCACAAAAAAGTGAAAACTTTTTGAGTATTTTTTTATGAATAAGATCAAAATTTTATATTTATTTTAAATAAAACTTTATTTTTAACTATACCTTTATTAGTATGTTTGTTTCAATTTTTTCTTCATGGGATAGAAGTGGAAAAAAAAAACAAAATTATAACTGAACATAAAATAAAAGCCATCTAATTTCGAAGTGAACTATTTGTATCAACGATTATAATCACACAGACAACTCAGTTGGGTCCACACATTGAGAAATAACTGTAAATATAATGAAAAACTAATTAACAATTCTCCTTTGAGAATATTTGCTTTTATTAAAAAAATGCACTTAAATAAGTCTTCCTACACCAAAATGGTAATGAATAAGACATACATTTTGTACAAAACATGCAACACAATTAAAAAGGAGAGAACGTTTTGGGTATGGAATTAGCAACGATTTCATTCAAATAATTGTTTTCTAATAAGAAATGAAAATGATGCATTGAAAAAGTAAACGATTTCTATACATACAATTATGTACGTTTTATCTAAAATTTTAAAATTTAAGGAATTTCATTATGCATTATTAATTTAACACTCAATATGTTTTTTAAAAATGCCCCTTTCTAATAAAAAATAATCAATTGCTTTTAAAATTCCTTTTATGGTAATATTAGAAACTAAAATGGTACGTACAGCATTTTATAATAAATTTAATGCTAAGCAAAATGTGAACACCTAAAACACTTTCGTAAATTTCAAATCCATTAGACCGCGCATTTTGGTTTAAAATAAGCATTACTTTTTTTATAGTTATTTTATTGCATGACATCATCAACGTACCAGTACAAATCATCATAGTGTTGTATTCATTTTTCATTATAATACGAAAAATATTTAACTCAATGGATATGAGTGTGTTTTTTATTAGATTTTAGCATTTTATTGAGAATATGCAAGAACATAAAACAATGGGTAGATCGTTAGATTGTTATCTTCTAAACACCAATGTGGTTAGTGCATCCTGAAAATTTATATATGAACAGTATCTACACTCAACAACTGTTTATATTTAGTAATTTATGAACAAAAAGAGTTACAAAGAAGACGACCAACCAATTAGTTCATTTATTGATAGATAACTGTTAACTAAAAGCGGGGAATTTAATACTTTCAGTATAACCCTT
>BMAV01021704.1:4865-42698 GCA_019973955.1 Trichonephila inaurata madagascariensis
TACCTACGTGTTCCTAAAAATAAATTCTTTAAATACGCATAAGAAATTTAAAATTATATTTTTTTCAACAATAATAAATTTTTTTCATTAGTAAAAAAAAGGAAATGCTTTTGAATTTTTAGAATACTTGGTAGTAAAACGCAAACAATAAGCTGGTATCAAAGACAAAATATTATGACTACAAACATTTTTAATTTGCCGAAAAGCTTCATGTATCTCGGTAAACTCTTTTATATAAAAGGATTGTATTATTCTTATTTATGCTGAATTGTTTCTTTTGTGAGTAATGACAACATATTTGGGCTTCTTAATTTTTTTCACCTTTTGGACAAAAAAAGTTGTGTTCTTACTCTTTGGATAATCCTTACTTCTTATTTAAAATTTCAAAAGAATTGCATAATGCTTAAACTCTGAGATCACTGCTCTGATTTTTGTGTGTGATTTTGTACATAAAATAGAGCGAATATATTCCTACGAAGACAACTCCTTCGATCAACATTCAAAACAATTACAAAAACCTTTTCTTCTCAATGCACAGACTCCTCAATCGAGTTAGATAACTGTGACAAGAATTTTCTTTACTTTCTTTGACTTTCTTTAAAACGAAGAAAGACTAGTTTCAAATATCACTCCCCCCCTTCCTCTTTGTTTGGACAGTCCCCTAAAGTGACTGGGTCCTCTTTACCTTTCTCGAAAAATTAAACACAATATCAGTTCTCCGAACGGTTATTTTAATTCTTCTGATAACATTCGCAAAGTAGAAGAGACTTTATGGAGGGCTTGGTCGGCATAGTTTCTATTTATCCTATGTCGACAATTTAACAGAAAAGGAAATACCCTTCCTAAAGATTTATTACGGCAATATAAGGGGAAGAATAGTTTTCCGGCTACTTGAAAGCAACCTTGGAAGATTTACAAGAAGGCAGATGTGCATTTCTACGTTTTCTTACACCAAAGAGGCATATGATAATCAATAATGACCAAAAACTGAAGAATTAACTATAATCAAGGGGGAGAAGCATTCTTTGTCGCTATAAAAGATTTTACATGTTGCTCATTTACAAGAACCATCTGATTCTGTATTCAGAGTTTCAAACGTTCAATAGACTTAGAACGCATCCGAACACTCCGTTCTTTATACATACATAAAATGCGTTCTGTACATAAAATGCGTGACTCACGAATAAATAGGCGAAAGAAAAAAAAAAAAAAAAAAAAGAAACAGAACGCACCACATTATTTACTTTAATACAACACACTATCTGTTAGACTACATTCTGATTATATTTATTTTTCAGATAGATTTTAGGGCATTTTGCAAAATTTTTCGTAATTATTTTTATAAAAGAAACTTACTATATATATATGTATATATTATACAAAAAATAAAAAACTTAATGCTTCAAAAAATCAGGAAATCCAACATTGTAGAACTTTTGAAGTATATCCGTAATATATAACAAAAGCAAAAATTTCATTCTTGTTTCTAAGTTTTTTGGATAAACCCGGGCATTTTTCTTATGCTGATGAACTCGTAATATTCGTTTTCTATAAATTTGAAAGAAAAAAAATATCGGGATTAATAGTTTTTGTTCTTTGTTTCGAAGACTCAACTTTTATACATCAATTGTCATAATAAAAAATGTCGAAGTTAGTTTCTTGCATTTTATAAATAAATTCAAAGGTTTGTGAATAGATAGTTTTAAAAATCTATAACAAATATTTCTGTAATATTTTTTGTTGCAAAAAATCTTTTTTTTTTCGTTTTTTTGTTATTTTTTACGTGACTAAAAAAATTTTTTTTGGATGTTTCGATACAAAATTTTAAGTTTTTTTTTAAACTAAATATAACGTAAGATAACAGTAAAAATATTTTTCTGTAAAGGAATACATTGTGTAATTATGAAATTTTTTTTATCAAAAAATAAATGCTTAAAATTGCTTAAAATTCTCCACAAACATACTTTTAAGCAGTTTTACATGTATAAAAATGAATAAAAATGTAGAACTGAAGTATTTTTAAATCTGACACATGCATAGCTATACGTGTATTAGTAAAAAAAACCCCATGCATTAATAAAATACGTAATTAAATTCTTTAGTATGTAAATATAATAAAAATCGTAAAAAAATCGTTGGTTTAAGTTACTCTAACAATTTTTTGAATAAACTGTGAAAATAAAATTTTTGTGTAACATATACTTCTTAATAGTACTAATATATATAATTATTTGAAAAATAAAGAGGAACACATATTGGAAATTAAAAATTAATTTCCAAGTAATTAAATATTGTTTAACTTCAACATATTAATCCAATAATTTCATATTTTAATAACAAAAAAAATTTATTCTAGGTTAGAAATTTTTATACAATAGAAAGTGGAGTAATAGAATTTATTCATTACAAAAAGGAAATAAAGTTATTTATTATAAGCAAATTTATTTAAAAAAGGTGTATTAGTGTAATGATTTAACAAATTTTTTTTATAGTTCGTATGCGTACGAATGTAAGAAAATCAAAATAATAAACATTTTCTAATTGAAGCAAAATGAACAGATTTGGGAAATATGTAATATAATAAAACGATTTTAATTAGCGTGGGACTTTTTAAAAACAATTATTAAATTATTTTCTATTAATATGATAAAATAGAATTTAGAGATGGATAAGTAAAGGCGAAACAAAAACCCCTTACAAAAGTAACTGTGTAAAGATTAAATCTGCAAGTGAGGAACTGGCATAAGAGGGAAAAAGAGGGAATTCTAGATANGTGTAAAGATTAAATCTGCTAGTGAGGAACTGGCATAAGAGGGAAAAACAGGGAATTCTAGGTAAGTGAGAAAGAGAGAATTCTTTCCCCGCCCCCTCTGAATACAAAAGAGACCGGTCAAGTGATTGACGTTTCTGGATTCTAATTGACACCACGGTTACCCGAACGCTGTTAAAGGGGGGAAAGGAGAGCTTGGGCGCTACTCCGACCAGCGCCGTCCTTTAAGGAGCTGTTCTTTTTGGTGGCACTATCGACCAGCCGTCCTCTAAAGGTTAACACAAAACCCAACAAAAACAAACTGACGAAAAACGTGTGAAGAGAGCTAGCGGCTACGCGCAAGGTAAACAACAAACAGCCACAGGTTTAATTTGCGGAAATCGTCATCATAGTTAATTGCTAAATCTCTCAGTCATGTCTCAAACGGCCCGATGATGACGCAGGGGGGACAGATTCTGTTCATCTTACAAACTAAACTCTAATTAGCATTCAATTGTAGTAATAGGAATAACTCTGTCAGGTTTTTTAGCTGGAATGTGTGTTAACGGTTTAAAAAATAATTTAGGAGAGCATAAAGAATGTATTGTTGATTATGACCCCGACATAATTGGGATATAAGAAACACACCTTAGTCCAGCGGACAGGCTTAGCATTCCAAACTATTCTTGTCACAGAAGGGATCAATCGACACAACGGGGGGGGGGGCGCACGGCCCTCTTCGTTAAGAATTCTAACAGATACCACGCCATTCTAAATGTTTCAAACACCTTTGAAAATCCATCGGTAATCATTCAGTTAGGTAACAACAGTAAAATTACTGTGGAGTGTATTTATAGACCTCCACACGGCTCCATTAATACTACGGAGCTCGATACAATTCTCACACACAGCAACAAAGCCTTTCTTTTCGGTGATTTTAATGCAAAACATCCTAGCTGGAATCCAGACAGGGCTAACACAAACGGAAATATTCTGTGCAATTGGGCCGTAGTGTCGGCACTGGATATTATCGCCCCTGACACTCCCACTCATTTCAACACTTACCACACGAACTTTATTCTTGACATCGGCTTTGCATTTAACTTATCTCACACACTGATGTGTTTACTATTAACGAACTTAGCAGTGATCACAATCCAGTTATTTTTGATTTCATAACTAATAATTGATTACCATCAATACTTCATACTTAAGAATCTACAAGCTGGACTAAATTTCAAGAAATTATTTATCACAACATTCCCGCTAACCCCCAGATAGATGATTTGGATTTAGCCGTTCAAAATTTTACCAGCACTGTATCGAATGCTATTTCTGCTTCCACAACCACTAGATTAATTTGCATCCCACACCTCCGCCTTCTTGTAAACATTAGAGAACTCATAAGAGCTAAAAATAGATTACGTAAACTCTGGAATAACACCAGATATCCTCCATACAAACGAGAAGTTAAAGCTCTCATTAGGCAGATCAGGAGAGAAATCCAACAACATAAAAACAGGACATGGAAAGAATTTCTTTTAAACTTTAAATCCTGAGGACAATTCCTTGTATAATTTATATAGGAGGTTCACTAAAAGATATGTGCCCTTTCTTTCTTTACATGATCCGGGTGGATTAGCCTATTCGGATTTCGAAAAGGCGGAGGCTTTCAAAGATACACTTGAAATGCCTTTTCAGGAAAATGCTGAGCCCTATTGTGATGACAAGATTGAAGAGGTCGAAAATTTAGTAAATCACTTTTTTGACAACTTCTCAACTCTCACTCCTCCCCTCACTTCCCTACTGAAGTCCGAGGCATTATTAAAAAGCTGCAGAATAGAAAATTCTAAACATTATAACAATGTTTGGTAAACAATCTTCAAGTTTGGACTCAATAATATATTTTAATTAATCCAGACCTAATTAGTTCTTTTTTACATCCTGGTTCTGTTGCAGCTACGAAAGCTTGTAGACGTACGCGCTCAACTTGGAATTCTTCTTTATTAATGTCTTGAGGAGCTTGATTTAAGTTAAGTTCGTCCATGCTCAATATCACTTCAGGTATTAAAAAAAGGCATATTTTTGAACTAGATTCTGAAACTGTTGGAATCTTTCTCAAATTTCAGCAGATACTCTGTCTATTGAACAAAACATTGTTCGCTTCAAGTCATCTTCGTACGATAATTGAACATCTTTACTTCCGTCGCCAAATATATGCTTCCTCCTGATTCGTCTTGGGGGTTCAAAAGAAATTTCAAGCCCTTCACATAAACTTTTAGCATATATTAAAGCGTCATCCACGAATTCCTTCTTTTTTGCCTCTAATACGGTCTGTAAAGCATACATTTTTTGAGCACATTGATGGATATTTAGTCCCTTTGTTTGCAAATAATTTTGAGCATCATTGACTCCACACAGTACCGGTTGCCAGAAGCCTAAGTAACATAAAAATGAATGCGGTTGCATAGCGACAAATAAACTTCCAGCATCTGTGCGTGTATCAAAGTTTTCACTCGTTTCCGTCAGCTTCGTCGTAATTTGGAGTTCGAAATATATTTCCAATTTAAATATTGCGGTGTTTGCCGCCGCCCCTCTTCGTTGGCCACACGGCGCCAGGGTCCCTCCTCCCGCTACGGCACTGGACATTATATAAAACGAAGTACATGGTTGCTAATTCAGCACGTACGAGACATGCAAAATCGGATCTGCCCCAACTTGGCGAATTATCTTGAACGTTGGCACTTTCGCGATGACACGCAAGTACCTTTTTGTTACACATTAAATGCAAAAAGAATTCTGATTTTCAAAGTTAAATGGCAAGAACTTCATAAAATGTAAATTAAATACTATATAAGATGGAAAAAATGGACCTTAAAACTTAGGTATCACATATTTAGATCCCTTTAAATTTGAGTTGATATGTATTTTTATGTTAAAAATTCGTATATTAGATACAACAGTATCAAAAATAAATACCATACATATTCATATTTGATCCATCAAAAACTCAATAATGAGTGCATTACATACTCATTTTGATGCATTCTCAAATTTGATCCAGTAACAGGTTCAAAAATGAGTATGTGAAGTTTCAATCTTGAGTACGTACTTGCTCCCAAAAATGAGAATGTTCGATTCTTAAATTTGAGTATGCTTGCATCGGAGCTATTTTGAGCATGTGATGTATTCAAAAGTGAATATTTTGTGCTCAGTTCTGAATACCCGTTTTTCGTAGTGTTTACGCATTTTTTACTGAGTTAATGGATATTTTCGATTTCCTTTCAGCAGATACCTTACCTTTTTCGATACCTTATGCAGAAGGATATATATGACGCAGTATTTTCTTCTTTGCTTAAAGTCGAAAAAAGAACTCTTTCGAGAGTCAGGAATCAAAAAGATTTTCAAGCATCTCCATCCGTCAGTATTTGAAAACTTCCTATTGACTGGAGCATAATCATTCACTAGTAGCTCTCTCTCTCTGTTGAATAAAAAATGTAAAGTTTCTACTTATGAATGTTTTTTATGTAGTTGTCTAATATAGAATTTCCAAAGGTAAATGCAAAAAATTTGTATTTTGTTTGGACCGCGATGTAGCGAACAAAATATTCGGTTCCGATGAATTTGTTAAATCGGGATACGACTGTGCATGTCTTAAATTTTTCACACTATACTTATGTCATGCTCTGACCTCGGCATGCTTTGAGGAAAATAGTTTGTTTCTCATTGGTGAATTTATACCGACAGGATTATTTTGGGTTGTCTGATTTGCACTGTAGTCTCTTTCATGCCTTAGTAATAAATATTTTTTAAAAAATATATTTGATTTTGCCTCTTTATTTGGAATTGTTTTGGGTTGTTTTTCAGTAATTTTCTCCATGTTTTGAGTTTAAATATCTGGAGATCGTTGAGCATCAAATTTTCACCAAAAAAATTATAGACAACTTTAGTTTTTTCTTCTTTTGCCTTAAATCCTTTTTTTTTCATGAATTTAATTACATGGAAAGAATGATTATTTGTGAGCTATGTAAATTAGGAACAAATAAAAAACTAATTATTTAAGTTTTTAATTTTATACTTATTTTTATTGAAGATGCGTAGTACTTAAGTGTTATCGCAACGCAATTGGCGATATTATATGAAACAATGCACAAGGTTGCCCTCTCATCGCGTACAACACATGAGAAATCGAGGCTGGGAACTTGGCACATTATCTTAAACTTTGGTATTGTTGCAATAGTACGTAAGTATAAAATATTTCAAACATACAGTATGTATTTCAAGACAAATCTATATGTAAAATATAAAGAAATCATTTATAAATAATGCAAGATTTGCTATGCATATATTTTTTATTAATATTAATGAGCAGTCTTAAAATGAATGTATTCTTATATCAAATTGAATCGTTGTATGCATTTAAAAAAATGTAATTCTTATCATATAGTTTTGTAATAAAAATAGAAACATTTGTTATGAGTGTTGAAGTATTTCTTTAAAGTTTAATCTCCAATTTCTCGACTATTCCATTTTGTTTTAACATTAGAATAAAATAAGAATTCTTTTAGTTTTTATAAACTCAATTTTATAAACAAATGCTTATTCTGAAATTTTAGTCAATTTCTATTTTTGTAAAATACAATAAAATAAAGTAATCTGTGTTACAATAACATTAAAAAAAATCCTTCAATTTATAAATGCTTTCTTTACACATGAAAATTTATTCCTTTTTTCCTTGATAATGATATACTGTAAAATCATAATCTTGTTTAATTTAAGAAAAAATAAATAAAGACATGGAATTACCAGTTTGTTTTCCTTTTTTATATTTCAATGATCAGGCGATCTGGTCTTGGTTTTAAAAAATGTTATTTGTTCCATCACCACATATTAAAAGAAAATTTAATAAATTATATATTTTTTCTAGTTAAAATAAACATTCCCACAACAGACACCGCCCTGGTACAGGAAGAACCAGCCCCTTGGCGGCAGTTGGAACAAGTTTGATAAATGCATATATATATATTCTTTTTCTAAACATAAAATATAATGTAACTGAAAGAGAAATTACAATAATCTTTTGAAAAATAATATACATTTTTATACCAAAATTATACACTTTTATGAGCTCAATCCAGAAAACAATGATATTTTAACACCACAATTCATTCATAAACTTAACATGCGAGTCCTGAGTATAAACACTTTCTTTCTTTGTGTTTTAAGTAAGAGATACTTAAAATGAACAAAATCTCTCTCTCATATTTCCACAAGCAAATATGTGACCGAATGTACAACTAAAAAAATATTTATAAATGTATCATAATGTATGTGCAGGAGCGGCTCTAGGGCCGGACAATCCAGAACCCTGCCCGGGGCGGCATTTGAATCGAATTTGAAATATATATATATATATATTGTTACAGAAAATTAGATATATTTTATATATTTTCTGAAATATTATTGGGTGTGAATTGTGTATTTTATTTAATGTATTTTTTATTTTCTTTATTTTGCACTCTGTATGTTTAATGTCAGTTTTCTTTTATGTTGAATCTTGAAAGGTCGAGGCAGGAATATATGTTAAATAATGAAATTTGATATTTTTGCACATATTTCACTAATATCTTTCTCCCCATCTTGGAGTGGGATCACAATGGACATTTCTTTCACCTAACCAGGGATGGCGAACCTTTTTGAGACGTGGGTCAAATTTTGTTCCTGTTTTTTTTTTTTTTTTTTTTAGTACTAGCGCGTGGGTTACTAATGCCCATTTGCACCAGAGTTAGGTTTAAAAATTTTTAACTGAGTATTTTTATATATAAAACTAGACATCTTTAAATTCAATTGGCTTATAATGGGTAAAAAATGGTGCTATGGAAGTCTCTTTCTACAAACATAACTGATTAAAGTGCATTTTATCCGAAGAAAGTGCTTTAAATATGGTTTTTTGCTTTAGTTTTCGATTGTTTTTCAACAAACTAAATGTGAGCAAACTTAATACACTCTGATATTTTGTAAACACTTTTGCTTTATTTCAAATGCTACATACTTTCATATACATTTGTTGTCGTTTGCGTAGATTTAGAACCAGGGATGTGCTACCACCGTATCAATGATACGGGGCCCCCAAGCTTCAGGGCCCTAAAATGTGTCAGAAGAGATCGCAAAATACTGAGAGCCCACCAAAAAGGGACTCCAAAGAATTAGGATTCAGGGTCCACTCAAGACTAGCTACGCCAGTGTTTGGAACTGTAATGATCAAAGTGAAGGTTATAGACAGCATTTGAATTGCTTTTGTGTCAATGGGCTTGAAAAAATTCAAATGGAATATAAATAGTCCACACAAATTAGAAAATTTAAATAAACCCGCGTAAACAAACAAGTGGCTGCCTAGCAATCGTGGGTCAGTTAAAAAGCTAGCGTGGGTCAGCGTCTGACCCACGGGTCATAGGTTCGCCATCACTGACCTATACGAAGTTTGTTGTTAGCTATTCAAAAGGCGATAGGGGCAATAAATGTTTGGTGTAGAGCCACAGAAGACGGTTTGTTTTAGTTTTGGGTGTAGTTACTATAAGTTAAAATAAGCGCTTGTAATCCCCACCATTAGTTAAGCCTTTTTTGAAGAAATTGGCGTGCTGGAATGGGCAATTCCTTCTTTTACATTTTACTCGCTTGAAATAATAACAGATAATTGACCTTAATTTGGAATTATTTTGTATATTTTGTAAGACATAAAATTATATGTATATATATACTAGATGGATGGCCCGGCGTTGCACGGGCTTCTTCAAGAGTACAGCTTTATGCCTTGGAAGATTCTCCTTCCTTTTCAGTGTCAGCACTTCTGTGATTTCTATATTAATATCATTAAAATACTCTTTTTCGAAGTTTCTTCCACATCTTTGTCCTGCCGGGCGGTTCTATTTTCTCGCCACTTAACTCGGCGTTGCAAGGGCTTTGTCCGTGAGTACAATTTTACCCCCATGGAAATTTTCCCTTTCTCTCTAGACACCAGCACTTCTGTGTATGTGTGTTACTGAGCGATGTGAGTGATTTCTATATTTGTCATTTAAATCCTCTTTTCAGAAATTTCTTCCACTTCTTCTCTTTGTGTGCCAGATTTCTTTTCCCTCCGTTCAGCCAAGTGTTGTATGGTTTTTTTTCCCGTTAGGCCCCCCCCCGTCGTTGTGTTACCAAGGGAGAAGGTGTGGTGTGTGCAAATTTCTATTTTCGATTAAAAATTTACAAAGCTAATCCAGTTTTGTTTTATTATTAAATATATAATTTAGAAAATAAATAATAAAACGCAATATAACTTTAATTCATAAAAAAATTTATTAATTTATATCAATTGTCGTTAAATAATGAATCAAAAACTGTCTACCGTTAGCTATGAAACGACTGCTTTTATCTGGATGTTTGATTTTTCGATTGAATGTATGTAACTGTGAAAAAAGAAGTATGGGGAAAACCTAAAAATGTGTTTACATTCCTTGTATAAAAAAGATTTAAAAGGAAATAGTACTATTTAATAAAAACTGGGCAGCATTTTCCTATATTTTAAGGTTTTTCAGTAAATTATTTCTCTAAAAGAAAATTATTAGTTGCGATGTATTATTAAAAACTAAAATCGTATTAAATATTTTATACATGAAACAATGAATACTTTCTTAAAATTCAAACTAATAAATTGGAATTGAAAAATTACTGAAAAATTCATTATTAACTATCATTATAAAAGAAAAAACATTAAAAAAGAAAACATCTTTAACTGACAAAAAAATATTTTATCCGCTTACATAATCTCCGTAAGTTGTTTTTCCAGACATGCGCTGTAAGCGCTCAAACTCGTGAGTTCTGAGGTAGCTTTCCCATAATTAACTATTACTGCATTTGGCGAAAAATACATCTTCTTGAAAAATATTTTATGTATAAAGAAAGCAGAATATTTTTTTAATAACAAAATTCCAATTTTTTTTTTTTTTTTTTTTTTTGACGTTTTACAATAATTTGTTTCAAATTAACTTGGCAGCGTTGGAAAAGGTTAAAAAAATGTGCCAATCTGCTTGAAAAATAGTTTTATCTTTTTTTTAGGGAATTTAAATTAGAAATATTTAAAACATTGTAGAAATTGAGACTTTAATAATATATTTCTAGTTAATCATATGTTAAAAGCATTTATTTTTTAAACAAAGTTAATTAATACCGTCAGTAGAGCAATGTCATGAAGTTCCATTTTGGCTGAAAACTGATTTTTGACGCCCTCTTTTGTCATTGTTGTAACAATAACAGTGTTACAACAATGCAGACAAATCAAAGTTGGCGCCCAAAATTGATAATTAAAACTGGTTTTAATTAATATATTTTTTGCTAATTGCGATATTGGACCGAATTGTGAATCTAAACCATTCCCGAATCCACTTGAAAACACACAAAAAATTTCATCAAAATCGGTCCAGCCGTTTAGGAGGATACACACGCACAGATTTTTATACATAAAGATAATTTGAAAAGATACTAGTTAAAAATGCTAAAAAGCATGGTTCGTCTGCATTTTTGTAACAATAAAGACCCGGTTTGGCCAGTTTGGCTGAAAATCGATTTTAGACGCCAACTTACGTCTTTTTTTATAACAATAACGTTGTTACAACAATGCAGGTGAATGTTGAGTTGTATATTTTGAATGTTTTTAATTAATATCTTTTTAACTAATTGCGATATCGGACCAAATTGCAATTCTAAACCATTCTCGAATTTACTTGAACCCACACAAAAAATTTCATCGAAATCGGTCCAGCCGTTTAGGAGGAGTTTAGTCACATACACACGCACAGAAGATTTTTATATATTAAGACTAGCACGTTAAACACCCGCTTCACTGGGTATTTCACGATGTTGTATAATTATATACTGTTAACATATATATAAATTATTCATCTAGCATTAAGAATTCGATTGTATTGAAAAATATATTTATAGCTGTAATTCTCGCCTCTTGACATAAAAAGGACAGAGATTATAATTTCTATTAATATCTAAAATAGAAGTAGAAAGATTTTTTCCGCTCACTTAACCCAATCATTAAATAAATTTCCGAAAAAGCAACTTTCTCTCAGTGGATCTCTACTCCATAAAATAAACATGCGTGCTAAATTTCAAGTCTAAATCTAATAGAGCAAAAGCGGAATTTTTATCATCAATACGCTCCCCGTATAACCCCGTTGAAAGCATTTTTAACGGATTTCAATTCAACAAAAGAAACATACAAACCAAATTTTATTATTATATTCCTAGTAGTTCGAAAACGGGAATTTTTTCTATCCATAAGCCCCGATATCTCCCTCGCTTCCCCCTGGAGCTGATTTCCGTTAAATCCATTCTTAGTGGAACTCTATTCAACTAAACAAACGTACTCAACTAATTTCAAATAAATGGGTTAAATTCAAAAACATGAATTTTTCTTTAACTCTCCTTAACCCCTCGCAACCCCACTCCCACTCCATTCGAAAACTCTTTGTTAGAGGAACTCTATCCCATGAAAGGAACATACCTTCTAATTTTCAAGCAAGTGGATCTAACCGTTGAAAAACGGAATTATTTATCTATTACTCCCCTTAATCCCCCTTGGGGATCAATTTTCCCCAAACCTATTTCGTAGCGGATCGCGAAAGGAATCTGCTTATCAAATTTCAATATTGTATGTCTAATAATTTAAAAATGGAAATAATTATCTATAACGCCCCTTAAGCCCTCGCAACGCCACTTAGGAAGCGATTTTCACAAAACCCATCTTATAGTGGATATCTGCTCAATAAATAGAATCTGCTCACTCAATTTCAAGATTTTATGTCTAAAAGTTTTAAAAAAGGAGATATAATTACCTATAACGTCTCTTAATTCTCCACAACGCCACTTAGGATTTGATTTTCACAAAACCCATTTTGTAGCGGATCTCTCTCTACTCTATGGAAAAAGTCCGCTTACCAAATTTTAAGACTGTATATCCAATAGTTTAAAAATTGAAATAATAACGTAGAACGCCCCTTTGGCCCCGCAACGCTACTTGGAAGTCAATTTTTTCAAACCCCGTTCTGTAGCGAAACTCTACTCCTGGAAAGGATTCCGCTTACCAAATTTCTAGACTGTCCGTCAAATAATTTAAAAACGGAAATGATTATCTATAACGCCCCTTAAGTCCCGCAACCCCATTTGGAGGTTTATTTTTGTAAAAACTAATTTGTAGCGGACTTCTACTCCAGGAAATGAATCTGCGTACCAAATTTAGAGACTATACGTCTAATAGTTTTAAAACGGAAATAATTATGTATAACGCACCCTTAGGCCCCCGCAACTCCATTTGGCATTCGATTTTCACAAAACCCATTTTGTAGCGGATCTCTACTCTATAAAAGCAATCCGCTTACCAAATATGAAGACTGTACATCTAATAGTTTAGAAATGGAAATAATTATGCATAACGCCCCTTGGAGGCCGATTTTCGTAAAAATCATTTCGTAGCGGATTTCTACTCTATGAAAGGAATCTGCGCACCAAGTTTCAAGACTGTGCATTTAATAGTTTAATAATGGAACTAAATATCTATAACGCCCCTTAAACCTCCGTAACGCCCCTTGGTGTTTGCAAAATCCGTTTTTAAATGATGTCTACTCTATGAAAGGAACTTGCCTACCAAATTTCAAGTCTGTAGGTTAAATAGTTCTGGAGCTATCGTGATTAGTCAGTGAGTGAGTCGTTTTTCTCCTTTATATATATAGATATGCCGTATCGTGGCGAAATGAATAATCTTTCGGATTCTGCATTTATTTTTTGTCTGGTTTTGATAGAAAAATGACATATGGGTGAAACAATTATGTTTTAAGGTTTTTAATTAATATCTTTTTAACTAATTGCGATATTGGACCAAATTGTGAATCAAAACCATTCTCGAATCCACTTGAACCCACACGAAAAATTTCATCAAAATCGGTCCAGCCGCTTAGGAGGAGTTCAGTCACATACACACGCACAGAAGATTTTTTATATATAAAGATTATTTGAAAAGATATTAATTAAAAATGCTAAAAAGCATGATTCGTCTGCATTTTTGTAACAATAAAGACCCGGTTTGGCTGAAACTCGATTTTCGAAGCCAACTTACGCCTTTTTTTATAACAATAACGTTGTTACAACAATGCAGGTGAATGTTGAGTTGTATGTTTTAAATGTTTTTAATTAATATCATTTTAACTAATTGCGATATCGGACCTAATTGTGAATCTAAACCTGTCTCGAATCCACTTGAACCCACACAAAAAATTTCATCGAAATCGGTCCAGCCGTTTAGGAGTTTAGCAACATACACACACACTAAAAATTTATATATATATATATATATTATCGTTTTTAAAACTTCCTTTATTTAGTTTATTTTTAAAAAAATCTTAGTGGTTTGTTTAATTGCAAAATAAATATCCAGGTGGCGCCACTATTTTTCCTTCTCGAATACTCTTTCCAATTATTTTACGTCATTTCGCGTAGGGAGCTTATTCTGGAAGGTTGAATTTTCGATTTCGAGTAATTATTTTACACTTAAGTTTATTTTATTTTATTTATTTATTTTTTATTCCTCCCCTTGAGACATTCATTGTTGTTCACTTTTCTTAGTTTCATTTTAATATATTATCAGGTTTTTCTTCCACGTGTTGTATTAGGCTTAACTTTTCAACTTGGCGTTTTTTTCCCCCCTATTATGTCGTAAGTTTCTGCTGTACGGGGAAGGTAGGATCCTTAAAGCATTGCTAACCCTAATTCGCTGGCCTAATTCAGCGACAGCTTTAGAAATCATAATAGGTCTCCAGTTTAGTCCAAAGACTTTTTGTATCTACATTTGTTGAGTCTGGTGAATTCCAATTTCTTCCTGCTTTAGCACTGTAGGTTCTAGTACTTCTTCACTGTTATTTTATATTACTAATATATATATATATATATATATAAAGTTAAGCTGTCTTTATTCGTTATTCAAGGTTTATAGGTGTGCATCTCTGTGAAAAATTTTAAATTATAATTTTTTGCTTTCAAGAGAGGGGCGGCACTTTCCATTTTTGTCCGGGGCGGCAAAATTGCTAGAGCCGGCCCTGATATGTGTGTGTGTTTCTGATAAACCACTCATAAATTAATCTTTTTCAATTTTTGAATAAAAGTAATTTCAACAGGTCATTCTTAATTCAAATCAGTAAAGAAATTACTTTCCATGGCAGAAAACTAAAAATGTTTTTTATGATATTTAATGATTTTGATGAATGAACACAAGTAATAAGTTAAATTGTAACATTTTACTTTTACTGCAAACAAGAAATATGATCTATTCCAAAAGAGTTTATAAAACTATCAATAAAGCACTTTTAACATTATATTTAATATTCAACTATAATTTTATTTTGTAAATGTGGACTTCTCTCTTACCTGACATTTCCACAAAATCTTCATGCTACATGCTTGCACCAGTGATATTTATAGGTTTGAATAGTAATAGTTATGAGACAATTAAACTCCACACTTTTTTAATGTGTGTGGTCATCTTTATTACAACATCAACATTAAGAGCCACATAGCATAAACACTAAAGGAATATAATGAATAAAAATGCAGCATAGTTTAGAGAAGATTGACACATAAAATTGTTATTTAGGTACAGTTGACAAAGTAAAAACTGTAAGAAATGCCACCATGAAATGGCTCATATTTGGGGATTTATCGTGTCTGTAAGGCAAAATTGCGTAAATGCAGCTTCATTGGGGAAAAAAATGAGCACAATTTAACACATAAAACAAAGTTATTTAGGTACTGACGACAAAGCAAGTCATTCATAAATAAGCAAAAAAAAAAAAAAAAACCGAAAGAAATTAAGCTTTCAACTTCCAGGAACTGTATATGTATATACAATACATGGAAAGTATTTTTGTTTTAACTTTTCTAGTGTGGAAGAAGGTTATGCTGTTTTCATGCGTGCTTTAGTCTTTATATGCAAATTTTGTTCAATGAAGCTTAAAAAGTCATCTGTTTTAAGTGTAAGAAATAAGATAGCAGAGACCTAAGAATATACTGATAATATCTACGAGGCAAACACATTTGTGTTTACTCTCTTTTAACAATTATTCAGTTTCCTTAAATAATGTACATAGTACTTTTCATATAATTTGTTGAAAAGAATTATTTTATCCATTGTTTCATGAAAACATACAAAAGTATCATAAAAATGCTTTTTTTGTATTTCTAATTGCAGTATAATTATCTTTTATAATAAACTAGGAGGATTACCTCCTGTCTGCTCATTGTACAAATTATACAACTCTGTTCATACTCTTAATGGCATATCTGTCCCATTAAGTAACCAGTGTGATTCTTGGTATACATACAATTCTGCATTTCTTATCTCCAGATAAAAATTCAAACTGCAGCATCACAGCCTCCAGATGATTATTCAACTGAAATTACAGATTTGTTATTTGGTAAAATAAAGATGAGCAATAATTAATAAATTTACTACAGCTTCACCGAAAACATTTATTATATAGAGAATTTAATTTCAAATTAACTGATATGGAAATGTAAGTTTTGCATGAAATTTGTGTAAGTTATTTTTTGTTGCTGTGCTGACAGTAAATTATTTTTCATGTACACTCATTGCCATAAAAATTTGCGCAACAAGAAATAATAGTGGGATCTTAAAGAAACTTGGTATGAAGGTACATGTTGGGCAATTATGCAAATGATTAGAAATGCAGCGTGATTGCGCATTGCATAATGCCGCAAAAGGACGTTGAACTTTTTACACTAAGAGTATAAAAGTAAGCAGAGCTTGTTTGAGTGTGCTTAGTCTTTTTTGCTGTTACTCAAAGACAACATGAGCAGCTGTCAGAGATTAGGAGGGGGGGGGGGGAGAAACATCGGATGATGGAAGCTGGGTGGGCACCTCAGCTAGTAGCTTGTCAAGTAAGCCATTCTGATTTGACTGTGAGGAGGTGTTGGGACCAGTGGGCACAAGATGCCATTTACACAGCCCTTGACAGATCAGTTGTCAAGAAGACGTTGCACCATACGACACGCACACGTAGAGCGAACCGCCTTATTGGTCGCTGTCCAGACACAAGCAGCCTCTTCAGTGTGGGCCCCTGTGTCTTCCCGAACCATCACAGGGCACCTGGTAGAAAGACATCTGGTATCACAGTGCCCATTACATGTGCTGCCAATAACACTCACCAACCATCACCTCCTTTTGGAGTGATGTCACGCATAAAGGAATTAGATTGCAACAGAATGGATCCAGATCATCTTCAGCGACGAATCTAGATTCAATATGAGCAGTGATGACAATCGTATTCGTGTGTTGAGGTCCTATTGTGAATGCCTGAATACTGTCCTCGCTTTACAGGGACACACCACTGCTTCAGCTGGTGTGATAGTATGGAGTGTCATTGCTTATGATACACAGTCACCCTTAATATTATTCGATTGCACAATGATAGCCCAGTGGTACATCCATGACGTCCTTCAGCCACATGTGATGCCACTCATGGCAGGGCTCCCAGGAGCCATTTCTAATCAAAATAATGCTCAGCCACACACGGAAAGGATATCACAAGACTGCCTCTGCCACATTATCATCCTTACTTGGCCTGCTCGATCCCCAAATTTATCGCCAATCAAGAGTATCTGGGATCATTTGCGATGGCAAGTTGGACAGCCTACGAGTTTGGTCGATCTAGAGGTGCGTTTACAGCAACTGTGGAACAAGATGTTTCTGGACATCATACAGAACTTGTATGCCTCCACTGCCCACTCGTATCACATCTTGTATTCATGCAAGAGGGGATCCGAGTACTAAAATGTCCATTCATTTGTACTTTTTTCTGCAAAAAAAAATCATGCTTTTTCTTTCAATTTTCTAATCACTTATTTGTATCAAAGTTGTGTTAACATATGTAAAATTTCATTTCATTTTGACGAATTTTTTTGGTTCGCAAATTTTTTATGGCAATGAGTGTAATAGGTATTTAATGAAATGCCTGAAAAAAGACTTTTTTTAATCTCTTAATCTAAGTTTTTTTTATTATTATCATTTTCCTCCTCTTTATTTAAATTCTGTTGATCAAAATCTTTATACATCTGTAATTGCAAATAAATTATTAAGTAGTTATAAATGAGTTCTCCCTGAAGATTGTAGAGCTTTGTGAAAAAAATTGCTATATCATTTTTTTTCTATAAAGAAAAAGATTATTATTATATATATATAATAGAAATAATTAAAATTAAGTTTAACTTTAACAATTTTAAAATAATGTATTCTATTTTGTTCTAATTGTTTTATTCTAATGGATTTTGTGTGTGTTTTGTTTTTAAATCTGTTCCTAGCAACATAAATCTTAAAAGGACACATTTTTGGAAGATAAGTCACATGAGACTAGTTTCTTATTGAAAAAACATGGCTCTAGTAAAATATTGCACATTAAAAATAACTGAAGAATTTTTTAGTCATTTTAAAATGGAACAAATTAACCAGTCGAAATTTAATAAGTATAACATGATTTAGCCTATTAAACTGTCCCAAAATATTCATTTTTTAATTACTGTAAAATCCGGCACATAACGCGCACTTTTAACACAAAAAATAAGATTGAAATTTAAGGGTACATGCTATACGCTGAGAATAAAAATCATAGCTTTAAAAATAAATTGGAACAGAATAATTTTTTTTTTACTTCGACACATATTAAAAAATTGTTCATTTAAAAGAAATGATATGTCTTATGAATTAAAAGAGTTGTAGTTACAGAAATATACTATTTTTTCAAAGGTCTGGGATAATACCTTGAATATATGACTTTAAAACATAAGAGCATTGTATACTAACATTTGAGATTTTTTCGTATTAAAGGGGGCGCGTGTTATACGGTGAATATGCCTAGAAATTATAAAATGCAGCTTGAAAGTATAGGTGCACGTTATACGCTGGATTTTACGGTACATGCCATTTTACACAACTAGAAAAAACAAGTTAGAAATCTTAAGTTTTTAGGCAAATAGGAATATTAAATTTCTTTTTTTGTAAATAGCTTGCTATGTACCAAACGTAAATTGTCGTTTTTATTGTTGAACAGATTTTACCCTAGAAATGTAACTATCAAAATACCATTCAAAGAAACAAAACCTAAAAGTAAATCATATTTCAATTCAAGATACACTATAAAAAAAAATATCAGGAAGAAACTATTCCATTATAAGAATTAATGAATTTCTTAGATATATATATTTATATATTTAACACAAAGACCATTATACATTTTCACATTAAAACACATCCTCATATTTTAAGACTTGTATTTCAAAAACAATTTTTAGGCATGTAGATCAATATATATCACAATATACTCACACATTAGTTTTTCATTTAATTACACCTATATTACATACATATTTACAATTAAAATACAAATATATCAATTTCTCATTTTTTTAGGGGGAGGGGCAGTCCTCATTTGAAAATATAGAAGTCATTATCATATCAGTCATAAAATATATATTTCTTTTCACATCTTACTTTAAGAAAATACTGATAAAGTTTAGAAAACAAATATATGATTTTCTTAAATTACTGTTAATAAAATGTCAAACTATATTTAAAAAAAGACAAATGGAAAATCCCATATAAAAGTTTTTTTTATCTGTTACAAAAGCAGAAATCCTTATTAAAGTAAACTGCACTATTAAAAGCAATCAACATTTGAACTTATTTTGGCTCCAAAAGCAAGATGTCTTCAAGAAAAGTCTTTACAGAAAGCAATGTTCATATTTCACAAGCATGACTTTTCCTTCCAATGAATATGTAAATATGCTTTTACTAACCAGTTTTAGATAACTCCTAGTAGCCAATTTCAAAAACCTATAGTTTTTTCCCTCGTATGAACTTGTAAATGCCTTTTTAAATTATTATTTTGAGAAAAATGCTTGTTGCATATTTCACAAATATAAGGCTTTTCCTTTGTATGAATCCGTAAATGTATATTTAAATGACCAGTTTCAGAGAAAGTCTTGTTGCATATTTTACAAACATGAGGCTTTTCCTTGTTATGAATCTTTAAATGTATTTTCAAAGAATGATGATCAGAAAAACACTTATAGCATATTTCACATATGTACGGCTTTTCTTTGGTGTGAATCAATAAATGTTTTTTTAACTGATCACTTCGAGAAAAAGACTTGTTGCACACTTCACAACCATAAGGCTTTTCCTTGGTGTGAATACGTAAATGTTTTTTCAAAGAACCATTACAAGAAAAACACTTGTTGCACACTTCGCAATTGTAAGGCTTTTCATTGGTATGAATCAATAAATGTCTTTTTAAATCATTGCTTCGAGAAAAACCCTTGTTGCATATTTCACAAATATAAGGTTTTTCTTTTGTATGAATACGTAAATGTAATTTAAAATTACCAGTTTCAGAGAAAGCCTTGTTGCATATTTCACAAACATAAAGCTTTTCCTTGGTATGAATTTTGAAATGTCTTTTCAAAGAAGCAGAATGAGAAAAACACTTATTGCACACTTCACAAATGCAAAGATTTTCATTGGTATGAATCAATAAATGTATTTTTAAAATACTACTTTCAGAAAACGCCTTGTCGCATATTTCACAAACATACGGCTTTTCGTTTGTATGGATTCGTAAATGTATTTTTAAATTACCACTTTGAGAAAAGCCCTTGTTGCATACTTCACAAATATAAGGTTTTTCTTTTGTATGAATCAATAAATGTTTTTTTAAACTAAAACTTCTAGAAAAAGACTTGTTGCACACTTCACAAATGTAAGGCTTTTCCTTTGCATGAATAAGTGAATGTATTTTTAAATCACCAATATGAGAGAAAGATTTGTTGCATACTTCACACACAAGAGGCTTTTTACTACCATGAACATGTAAATCATTCCTTGAGTTATCATGTAGAGAAAAGGCCCTTTTGCTAATATCCATTTTAAAGATTTTTCTGCAGATATTTCAATAGATATATGTCTATTTAAAATCCATAATGAAAATAATACAGTCTTCCTTCTGTAAAAAAACAGAAATATTCTTCAGTATAATGTTGAAAAGGTAATCAGAATTTTTTTCTAGATTTTAATTTACAAAACGAAAAAATTAAGTTGGATATCCCAGCTTTAAAGATTCAGTTAAGAAATATTTTCTGATATATGAAAACATCAGTTGGCCTTAAGGTGCATTTTTTGTTGATTCAATCAAAATCTAAAGAATATATTACTTATAAGTATCTAAAAATATATTCAAATAAAATACTTTAGAACTATGATCAGATTAACATAAGCAATATGACAGGAAATAAAAGGAATACCATGATAAAATAAGAATACCTTCTTGGATGAGATTTTAAAGAGGATCTGTATTATGTAAGTGTACAAAAACAATAAAAAATTATAAAATTGAAAAAAAAAAAGCATATTGTAAAGTCTATATTTTATTTGTTTGATTATTGGTTGTTGTTTCTTTTTGTCAAGACTTCCAGTAACAAGAAAACTACTTGTAGAATACACAACACAATTTTTAACAATATACCACAATATCATGAAAGATTTTTGAAATTACAAAAAAAATTTTGACAAAGGGATTTTAAAAAAAATTTTAGGAGGCCTCAAATTTAAAAAGATATTCTGTGTAATATTTTGATTTACCGCATTTTCCTGTATATAATCCGCGGATTATGTGTTAAAAAAGCTTCAAATTTCGTTGTGCGTTGTGCTGAGAAAAAACTTTCTTCATCAGAAAAGCTAACAATAAAGTTTTGAAAGAAATGCCATTTATGTTTTATAAAATAAATAATAGAGATGGTGCTTTCATGACTCAGTTGACGTATTTCAGCCATAACTAGTTTTTGTCCAATTACATTCAAAACCGAATTCGGTTCCTCAGAAGGAAAAAACAGTTACTATGCGCTGGCGCCATTATCGGCAGTTTATATTTTGGATTATTTGCCGTAAAAACTGCCGCGGATTATACAGCGCTGCGGATTATACGATTTTTTTTTTATTTTAACCGAAAAAAAAAGGCTTTGCGGATAATACGTCGCTGCGGATTATATACAGGAAAATATGGTACTTTTTTTTTATCAAAAGAAAATTTTATAAAAGAATCAGACTATTTTTTAGGCTAGGTAACACAAAAAAAATATATTGATTATTTTATTACAGAATAAACTTCATAATAACTTTATTGAAGGAATGAAAATTACATTATGAATATAATTCATTTCTATACTTACTGGAAATTAGTCATTTTTATTTTAAATATTACATCTCTATAACCCTATATATCATTCCTGGTATTTTTTAATACTATTGACAGATTTTCAGTACAATTACAAAGAAGTTTCAGTTTTTCACACAAAATTACATGTAGAATTTTTTATATAAATTTTATTATTTTTCTCTGGAAGAACATAATGTTGAGGTGGTCAAAAACTTTCTATCTCATTAATACAATTTTTGTAGCAAATTTCACAAATCTTCAGATCATAACCACAAGATGTAAATTAATATATATATTTAAACTAAAATATAAATTCAAAGTTCTAAGAAGTTTATAATAATAAATGAAACAACTCAACTTGTATTGAAGCAATTTTGTAACAAAAAATATTTATGGTTTTATGTGAATGACAACAGTATGAAATAAAAAAAAAGAACTATGATGTCGAGTTTTGTGTGGTTATGAATTATTTTAACTAATATGTTTTATTATAAATTGGACAAAATATTTTGGTGACCAAAGACGTCATACAGAAACAGGTTAGTAACAGTTATTAAAAATAATAATTAAACCTGACATTGCAAGTACAGAGCATATATTGAAGAAACAGAAGTCGGTTTCGCACTGTGTTTACGAATAGCTTAATGATGGAATTAGAAAAAGTTCCAAAAGGGGAAGTTGTAAAAATGAAATTTTTAACTTTAGATTGTATTTACAGTGAATTAAAAGACTGTGATGATATAATTTTGAATATTGGAACAGATGAAGAATTTGAAAATGAATAAAGAAAAATTGCAGAATATGAAGAGAAAATTGATTTAGTGAGAGTAAAAAATGAAATTTTCTTAAATAAAATGTATTTCAAAAGGACAGCTGAATTGATAATTTCACCACCAAATAAAAAAAAAAAATGTGCCTACCAAAAATTTAATTGTTACATTTTGGTGGCCAATAAAAGGACTGAATATGTTAATTTGTTTTTAAATTATAACTTTGTGCAAAAGACTTTTTACACATTTCACAAACATAAGGCTTTTCCTTGGTATGAATCCGTAAATGTGCTTTTAATTTACAAGTGTCATAAAAACCCTTATTGCACATTTCACAAATGTATGGTTTTTCTTTGGTATGAATCAATAAATGTCTCAAATGACCACATCTAGAGAAAAACTTGTTGCATACTTTAAAAACATATAAGGCTTTTCTTTCGTATGAATTCGCAAATGTCTTTTTAAATTATCAGTATGAGAATTCATAAAAAGAGCACACACACATTTTACAAAAATAAGTCTCAACATTGGAGTGAATCAATAAATGTCTTATTAAATTACCACTTTCAGAAAAAGACTTGTTGCATATTTCACAAACATAAGGTATTTCTTTTGTATGAACATGCAAATGTTGTCTAAAATTACCAGTGCAAGAAAAATCTTTTTTATACATTTCGCAAACATAAGGGTTTTCCTTTGTTTGAATATGTATTATGTGCTTTTAAATAATCACTTTGAGAGGAAGACTTGTTGTATATCTAAGAAACATAAGGCTTTTCTTTTGTATGAATATGTAAAAATGTCTATTTAAATTATTAGATTTAGAAAAAGCCTTGTTGCACATTTCACAAATATAAGGCTTTTCCTTTGTATGAATATGTAAATGTGCTTTTAAATTACAACTTTGAGAGAAAGACATTGCATATTTCACAAACATGAGGCTTTTTATCATCATGAACATATAAATGAAGACTTGAGTTAAGATACAGAGCCATTTAGCTATTTTCAAACATGAAAGCACTTTTTACGGATGCATATGCATAAATCTCTAAAATTTTTAATGAAGAAAATAGATCTTCCACTCTTGTTCAGAATAGGAATATGTATTAAACTCCTACTGTAAAAAATAATTAATTTACAATGTAATACTGAGCATGTAATCAGAATTTTATTCTACATTTTAATTTATGAAAGAAAAAAATTCAGCTGGATATCACAGCTTAAAAGATTCATCTAAGAAATTTTTTTCTGATATCTGAAAAAATTTTGTTGGCTTTTAGATATAAAATTGCTGATTTCATAAAAATTTTAAAAATATATTATTTATTAATAATTAAAAATATACTGAAGTAATACTTTAGAGCTATGATCAGATTAAAATAAGCAATAAGATGGGAAACCAAAAAATACCATGATAAAATAAGAATACCTTCTCGCAGTTAAATTCTAAGAAGTTATGTAGTTGTTTATGGTACACAAAACAATAAAATATAAAAAATTGAAACAAAGCATTGTTAGGCCTATATTTTACCTGTTCGATTATTAGTTTGAATTATAGTTGAGATTAAGTGTACCAAGAAAGCTATTCATGATAGGCAACATAATTTTTCAATATATTTGAATATCATGGAATCATATTTTATAAATTAAAAATAAATTTTGACAAAGGGCTTTTTAAATTTTTTTAGAAGACTTTAAACCAGGGATGGCCAACCCATGACATATGTGCCACACTATGGCATGGCAGGGTTGTAACAGTGGCTCACGGACATTTATTGAAAAATTTGAAAGTATAATACAAAATTACAATTATATTAAAATGCTGTTATCTTGGACAGAAAACTACAGAATTTATTTTAAACACAATTAATTGAATTACAATAGAAGATCATATACTCTTACATTGTTGAATGCAATGGCTTTCCAAAGGAAGTGTACTCATGAGATTGTGAAATTTGAGGGAGTGTGTTTTTACAATATCTGTATTAAAACAATTAACTGCCTGGTGAGTACTTGCTACTCAAGAAGGAAGATTGACTATAGGATTAAGCCTTTTTTACTGATATTATGGAACATTTAAATGGTTTAAATTTAATATTGCAGGAAAAATATCGTATTTTTCCTACCCCAGTTGGTCATATTTCTTATGTAAACAAACTTTTGCATCTTTTCTCGATTTTGGAGGAAAAAAAGATTAACACATTTCACATTTATGTAGGAATCATCTACCAAAGTTAATAATGCTCTAAGCTATAATAGATTCAAAAATTTGATATTTTTTTTTCAGGATCCTTCTGCGCTCGGTTGGATGATTTTCAAGATGATATAAAATTTCTGATCTTTTCATAAATCCTTTTTCAATTTCTCTACAAAACATTAATTGTTACCCATCTGAATTCCAACTCGAAATTTTATTGATTTACAGCACTATTCTAGACTGAAAAGCAAATCTAAGGAATTTACTTCAACTCAAGTGATCCAAATTACATTGAAAGTAAGAAATTTGAACTGACAGCCAATTTTCTAAATTCACACAATCTGGCTGTCAGATATTGTCGTAGTTTTAGATCAACATATGTTAGTGAACAAATGTTTTCTATTATGAATACAATAAAATAATAACATTGCTTAATTGATATACACTTAAAACAACCTTTCTTTTTTTTGTTTCTTCAAGAACTAATGCTAATATATATGACATGGTAAAAAAAACTGCAAATTCAAAAGCCACATTATGCAAGTTCTGACTGTTTAATTATAAATTAGAATTAAATGTTTAAAGTTACTCATTTTTATTTTATATCTAAAAAAGTTTATTAAAAGTAAAGTAAAAAGGTTTGTTAACAATAAAATCTAAGTATTTATTACCTTATTTTTAAATTGTCACTTCTTAGACTTGCATAAAAAAATATTCGATTTGCGTAAAAATCCTATAACCAATAAGTAAAATTCCTTCCCCTCTTTTTATATATTTTGGTTAGTTCGAAAAGTTGCAGTGGCACGCATAATGATTTATTATCAGATAGTGGCACTCTTACCAAAAAGGATGGCTACTCTTGTTTTTTAAATTTAAAAAGAAATGCCTCATATGTTTGTGATTTATATTTTTTAATTAAAAAGATAAATTACACTAAAAATTACAAAAGAATTAGACTGTTTTATAAACATGGTAACACATAAAAAACATAAATATATTGATATTTCCTAATTGAATAAAATTAATTATTGTATTCAAGGAGTGAAGAGATCAAAGTACCTGAACAATCTTTGCCACAATTTCATAAAGGGCTTTGTTCTTTATGTGGAGTGGCAACTAAAATCCTGTCATGCAGAAGAGACAACATATGGTAATTCTATCGAGGTTAGAAGATTTTTAGTTCTGAGAGTTGGATAAGAGGTCAGGTACCATCCTTGTTATCTGACTGTAGTTCAAAATCATGATGCCCATAGGAAATTGCACTCATCTTGCTTCATAGTGAGATGTACATTAGTAATCTAGAAAATCCAAGGAATGAAGTATGTTATTAGATCATACTAGTTTTATTTGGGATATAATTTTAATTTTAGTAAGGAAAACTGAAATTTTCATCAACACTGTTTTCAAGTCTAAGTTTATAGCATTGTTAAAAAAGCCTTCTTCATTCTTGATAAGCACTGCAGTAAATAGTGATGGACTATGCTCAAATGATAAATATCATTCTTCACCTGTACATGGGAGGCAAACTTTCTATAATAAACAACATGCCACAAGGAATCAGAACTCAATATAAAAATACTTGGTCAAAAAGTTAATGAGCAATTATCTCCTCAGCATTAAATTCAAAAAGCTACGAATTTTTTTATTTTTTGGAGGAACCCAGACCATAAATTTTATGTAAATTGGAGAAAATGGGTTTTGTATTGATAAATAAATCATTTTTTTACAGCAGCAGAAATATTAACATGTTCAAATATAAGTTAAAGATTGGTAAAGAAGCACAGGAATGAATGGGCTAAATTC
Organism: Trichonephila inaurata madagascariensis; assembly: GCA_019973955.1. Lineage (NCBI taxonomy): Eukaryota > Metazoa > Arthropoda > Arachnida > Araneae > Nephilidae > Trichonephila > Trichonephila inaurata. The sequence goes on from BMAV01021704.1 coordinate 31,704, forward strand.
ATGTGATGTCATAGTCACATGATACATAACTACAGTCACGTATTTCAATCCAATTAGTTCATAAATTTATGTGAAGTCAATAGTTATATCATAAATGTAATCACGCATTTCCAGCTAATTAGTTTATGTGCTTCACTGTTGTCAACTTTTGCTTTTATCAGAAACTTTCTTTTAAAAAGTACAAATCTGTCAAAGATAATAATGCACATAGTTAAACAAAGTGAGCTTAATTTAAAAATACACGTATAATGTAAGGTGGTTTTTTTTTTAATTCAAATATTATTTGAAGAATTTTAACACGTGAACATATCAACCAATCATCAAATTTTAAATGTTATCTAAACCAATTATCTATTAACCAATGGAGAACACAAGATTGCCTTAATCATGTGACTGTCATGAATTTAGTCCATTGTTAGCTGCAGATTATTTTAAATTAGTGAAATGATCTGTTGGAATTTATCTATTGAAATGTGAAAGAAAGATGTAATGTCAAGATTCATTTCTCAAAATATATTAATATTTTGAGAAGATACATGCATAATAAACAAATCAAAATTTGATAGCATGCAGTTTATTTCATCAAAACTTACGAAGGATTTTACAAATTGTTTTAGATGTGTTTTAATCGAATGGAGCTCTCTTCAGGTCATGTTATTCATTTGGAAAAAAATACTTTTTGATAGGAACTTTCTTTAAAATGTCTGTCTATAGAAACAGGATTTAAAGTGGTGGTTTTTTATAATATTCTAACATGTAAGAAGTAAAAAAGTTAAATTGACAAAGAGAATAGAGGTAAAAATAATTCAAGGATGATAATTTAAGAATACCAAACTGATGAAACATTTAATTAGTAATAGCTCCTTACTACAATTACTCATTTTCTGTCCTATTTTTATTGATGCATTCTGAAAAGCACTGTTGTTCCAAAAGAACAATTCCTCATTCTCCAAGAGAAAATATACTTGGGGAATAACAGTATTGTCTCAAAAGAAAACCTGGGTGTTCTTGAGCAAACTGAATTGTTTTTTTATTCTCAACTTCCTCGCTTTTAAAGAATTTATGCATTCATTAAAAAGAAAAACTTGTTAAATTCTATTATATCTCTTGAGAAATATAGTAAAATTTTATATGTTAATACAAAAATTATTTTCATACTAAAAATAATCAACTCATTTGTATAAATTTTTTATATTGCTTCCACATTTATCCAATTTCAATGTTATTGCATAAAGTATTACTAAATTTGCATCTATTTTGACAGTTCATTGCTTGGAATATTGCTTCAAATGCTGAAGATTGATACAAAAATCATTTCTTTTTTTTTAATCCATTCAGATGTCTAGAAGAGTGAATGTTGTTTCAATTATTAAAAAATACCATATATTATGAATATAACTTATTTTCAAAACTTCCAGGAAATTAGTCCTTTTTTTTTGAATATTTTATCTAGATAGAGCCCTGTTTATCAACTTTTGGTATTTTTTATATACTAGTATATTTAAAATAAAATATTTGTTCTTCGCCCATTGAATTTTTTGAGACTTATATATTTTTTTCCCCTTGATATGTATGAAGAATACAATGCTAAGGTAATCAAAAATATTCTTTTCAATTAATACAATTCACAGTTTTAAGGGAATTTTACCTATTATAGCACTCCACAGTTGACACACATAGCAAAATTTTCATGAGGATAAAGTTTAATTTAAGGAGCTAAAACATTTGTTACATTATCTGGAATTGCCACTTAAGTACTGAATTTTCCTGTTAATGAAATGAAATTAACAAGTAATATAAAAAAAATTTATTTAAGTCAATTCCTACTTAGATAAACAAAGAAAAATTTTACTCTAGCTACTTTTTATTAAATAGTTACAATTAATATAAGTATGTATATACATATGACAGAATCACATTATAAGTGGTAATTAATTTTTATTAATTATCATTAAAGTATTATACTGTCATCCAAAACAGTCATGTATATAAAATTTCAGTTCAACTGAATGCTTTAAAATGTGAGAAAAAAACCTTTTCAAGTTTTGAGACAAGTCGTCAAAAGGGTCGCTAAGTTGCCAAAAGTGATGCCAATATGGATGTATATGTAATTCTTTAAATAATTAGTTTTAATCAATTAATTTTTATTAAATATAATTAAATTATTGTATTGTCATTCAAAATAATCATGTATATAAAATTTCAGTTCATTTGAGCGCTTTAAAATGTATTTTATTAACCATGGAAAATCCCACCACGATAAATAAATAAAGATATAGAGATTGTGAGCTAATAGTAGGAATTGTGAAAAATCTATTTAGCATTGTTGCAAGGAAAAAGGTTTTAACTTAATTAAATTTTTCCATAACATGTGATCTATTTCCTAATACAAATAATTTCCCCATATCCTTCAAATATATGTATTTCCATTACAGTATTATTTTTTATAGTCACTTTAAATTTCTTATGTTAAAACTCATATGACTATATTTGAATATTTGACTCTTAGAGAAAAATTAAAAAGCGTAAATTAAAACTGTTTAAATTACCTCTCCTTTATGCAAAATAAAAGTAATAAGCCTTTTTTTCTAACTCATGCAAATTGAAAAACAAAAGAAACCCTGAGGACCCAAATGTTGTACAAAATGAAACACACTGAAATGCAAATTTAAGAAATCAAACTCAAAGAAATTTTAAAGGCTCCAATAACTAAAAAAAATGGCTAAAGAAATAAAATATAATTAACACTTGAATAGTACAGTAATGCATAATCTCATTTTAAAAACAAATAATGGTTAACCTTTCTATATATATAGTCTCAGTTTAGTATAATTTAAATATAAAAAAAATTAATATTTTATTTTTTATGATATTAAATTTGTTACTGTTGGAATTATATGCATTAAAGACTACAGAATAATTAAAAAAAATATGTAGCACTCCTATTTTTTTATTTAAAATGTAATATTTAAAAAAATATTGTTTGCTTATTCTAATAAAGTTATTATAAAATAATTAGCACTTTTTCTAAAAAAATTTATTTAAGCTGAGTTTTATACAATGGAAAATTGCATATTTTCTTAAATGTAATTCCATTTATCCAAAAGTAAAAAGTTTTGATCAATTCATTAAGCATTTACTTCTTTGAAGCAGACACAGCCTACTTCAATAGGACGGATTCTATACTTTCAAAAACATACAGAAAAGTACAGAGATAAAAACTTTATGCAAAAAAGAAAAAAAATGTATCTCTATGGGTGGGGTTTGGATCTTCTCTTAAATACCCCTAAGATATTACACCACTGCCCTCAAGAAATAGTTAAGTTTACCATATCTAGTGTATCAAAATAGGGTTACCAAGATGGCACAATTATCGCCAACCCAAAATAATTCGCGCCAAGGGTGTGGGCTCTCCTAGGACTGAACCAAAACAAGGTTAAAGTGTAGTATAAGGGGGCCACTTGGCACAGTCCTTTATTTTGGCGACTAAAACCGGTTGCCAAGGTACTTTTTCAGATTTATTTTAGAATGAATTTGATATCTCACCATTACATTTAGATAAAAATCGCCAAATCTGAAGAAAAATCGTTAAATCAAAAAGTGCCCCCCCCCCCCCATATACTACACTTGAGCCAAATTGGGTTTATAAACTTTTTACCCAAAGAAAATTCTGTTTATGTATTTTTTATATACATTTTCACCTTTTTTCTGTTTTTGATTTAAGTGTAGTATAGGAGGACCACTTGGCACAGTCCTTTATTTTGGCGACTAAAACCGGTTGCCAAGATACTTTTTCAGAATTATTTATTTTAGAATGAATTTGATATATCACAATGACATTTAGATAAAAATCGCCATATCTGAAGAAAAATCGTCAAATCAAAAAGTGCCCCCCCCCTAATACTACACTTGAGCCGCTTGACATTAAAGGAGACAAAGAGGCCTAGTTCCACGCATTACGAAGATTTGAGTACTTACGTGCCATTACAACAATGCTAAAGTTGACGATAACTTGCAAAGTTAGCAACCCAGATTCGGCATGAGTTGAAAGCACTGAATAATACATCCTATTAAGTACGTATAGATACTTATGTATTGTCACAAACTGTGGTCGCTGGTTATCTTTGGGCACTGGATCGCGAAGCGTTCCTCCGTCCCATACTGATGGTATTAGGCTCTTCGATCGTTGGGGTACGTTTTGGAGTACTTAGTCCTTCCGGACTCTAACCTCCTATTCTGGAATGTAGATGACAGTAAAAAATTACCATTGCCCATTTTAAAAAGGATAATTAAAGTAAAAATGAAAATTAAAATTTATATAACAAAAAGCTCTTTTAAGAGCTATAAAATAAAAAAATTAATACTGAAATTTGTGGGCGGAGCAAGGCCGTCCAATCAGGGCGCAGCAAGAGACCAAGGATCAGAAATAGTAAGGGAGAAAAACGAAGTTCCGAGTTTAGTCATTACGTAGAGAGGGAGCGTTCCTATTGGCCGAGCCAAGGGTTCGGCTAATAGGGTATAAAAATGGGGAGCCAATCAGAAGGAACTTGCGATACAACAGAGTTGAAACGCAGGTAGTGAATTTAGAAAAAGGGAAAAATTAATTAAAATCAGGGTTGACCAAGACATCTCTTNTATATATGATTTTAACCAATTAGACTGTTTAAATCTGATTATTTTATGATTTTTTTTAATTTTTAGCCCATGTTTAATATAAAATTGTAAGTTTAAATAATGAACCACATAGTTTTTTTCTCATTGAATGTATTTAAAAGTTTCTTATTTTTTTCATTAATTTTTATATTCAGTTTTTCACAAATTTTCCTTTGATAAGGAGAAAGCATATCATACATAATTGATTCATGTTGAGGAGCCATGGGAAAACTATTATGTTTTGAATGAAGCTCGGGTGGATAAAAAAGGTCTACTTCGTTTTCTAATCGTTTGTCTAATAGTAGGGATTTTGCATGCTGCCCTAAGGTCAACATTTCTCATGTACCAATGAGCATTTAGAATTTGTCTAAGTATTACATTTTGGGAGCTTTCAAGTAGATTAATGTTGGTACTTGCTGCGTGTCCCCAGACCGGGGAGGCATAAGTGAGGAGGGGTTTTAGGATCAGAGTGTAGATAAGCAATTTGTTACGTCTACTTAATTTAGACTTTCGACAGATAAGGGAAAAGTAATTATGCGTTGCATTTTTAAATTTGGTTCTAATTTGTGTAATGTGTTGTCGGAAGGTGAGAGTTTTGTCAAGATATACACCAAGATACTTGGTGTACGGAGACCAGGGGATTCTTTGATTTTGAAGGGTAATTTCAGGGGGTGGGATCCTTTGGGAAAAGAATACTGCCTCTGTTTTTGCGGTGTTAAGTGCGATCTTCCAAACGGAGAACCAGGTCTCAAGGTGAGCTAGGTGTATATTGATATTGTTCACAAGCGTGTATAGGTTTTTGTGTCTGCTGAGGATTGCCGTATCATCTGCATACATACATATCATTGTGTTAGTGCTTTTGAGGATATCATTTACATATAGGTTAAATAAGGTTGGCCCAAGGATATTAGGCTCTTCACGTTGTCTTGCCTTTATAGCCGGTGTGGGATCTGATTGGTGAATGGACGTGGAAAGTAGGCGGGATCAAACTGACAGGTTTCGGCAGGTCTTGTAGGTAATTAATCTTGAGTCTGCAGGCAAGCGATAAATCATTTGCCATTGGTTGTGTGGTATCCGTGAGCTAAAACTCTACTCGTGGTCCTGGTGTCGAATGATTAATACTATTGAGTTGGAAGCCTGTGCGGGTCGCATAGAAAATAAGTTAAAGTTAATATTAAGGAAATAAAAGTTAAAAATTTGCTATTGAAGGGATCATTCCCACATGGGAATGACCGAGAACTACTGTCATGGAGGGTTATATGAATCCAGAAGAATTCTTCTGGGCCTTTTTTTGTTTAAGTTTGGATCGTAGTTCTCCAGATTATTGATATTGACATTAGTGATATTAGGTAGATTTTTGAAGAATTTCTTAGCTAGTTTTTAAATGTGAGATTTAAAAGTTAAAAGTTTAAGTGCTTTATAAATATTTTTATTTCTGGTATATCTACAAGTATTACTGATGGATCTAATAAGAGAATTTTGTGCATTATCTAGAAGTTTAATATTTGAATTGGCTGCATATCCCCTCACAGGACATCCGTAAGTTAATATGGGCCGCAATACGGCAGTATAGAGAAGTATATTGTCACAAACTATTGGCGACATTATGTAAATATCGTAGGGCAAGAGTTGCCAGAAATTTAGTTCAGTTCAGTTCAATTCAGTACGGTGAATAGATTGATTGATTGAAAGAATATTAACGTCGCACTGCTCAGCTACACGAGGGCTTTTGGTGACGGACCACGTAATTTTGAACCATGGTCAAGTGACGTGGACGACACCTGAGCTGGCACCCCCTCTCCTAACTACCACACCACACACACGGGAGGACGTTTTAGCTCTCGACAGATTTAACGTGCATCGCTGCCCTACACGGCGGGTCTTTAGTGATACTGGGCTCAAACTCGTGACAAGGCATCCCACGATCCGATACCTATACCACTCGGCTACCGCGGCCACCAGTACGGTGAAAATCACTGTAAAAGTGGAGACTTGACGTACAGTTAGTGATTGCACTGTCCATCACAGTAGTTTTAATTATAGCCTTGTGTTTTAACTGAAATTGATGAAAGTAGAGTATTGAAAATCTATTAACTGGAATTTTAGAATCTATTTGTGTTTTGTGATGTTAAGAATTCTTCAACTTTTTGAACTTGCTCTATTGTTTTACATTTCGCTATTCAGGGATACGACCATTCTCCGTGGTTGGAGATAAAATTTTTCAAAATTTCACGCTGCGATTTGTATTTGATACAGTTTAATATAAAATGTTCACTAGTTTCTGGCACTTGACAATCTGCACACAAAGGAGAGTCTGTTTGTTAAAAAGGAAATAAATATCACATTTAATGGTTATTTCTTAGCTCGCCACTTATAGATTAAAACTTCTGTATTTCTATTTTTTGCTGCCTGTCTATTCCACTTTTCAAGATGAGAAATATAAATATAATTTTTATGGCTTTTGCTCTTTTTCCATATTTCTTCGTTTTTGCTTTTGTGTTGTTTTTTGAAATATGTATGTAGGTATTCCCAAGTAATCCAAGAAATAATATTCCACGGTTCTGGAGAGGCTTTAGCTAACTTATCAACTTCTTCATTAATCTCTATTCAGTTGTGAGCTGGTACCCAAATGAATGTAATTGATTTAGCTATTTGGAGGCACTCATGTAAAGTTGAATTTAAATTTAATATTATCGTATTGGATTTTCTATTAATATTTTGGATACTTTTTAGAACTGATAAGCTGTCCGTCAGGATGACATAGTTTTCTGTTTCAGAAACCCAATTTTTTAACGCAGTCCATATGGCTATAGCTTCAGCTGTGAAAATTAAAATCATCTCTTTCAGTATAAAATGTTGTCGAACTTTTTTCTTGGGGATCAAAATTCCTATTGACATTTGATTAGAATTTTTTGAACCATCTGTTGCTATTATGATATTGTTATTAAAGTTTGACTGAATGTAATCATTAAACATATTTTGTATTATGACATCTGGAAGATCCTTGTTTTGAAATGGTAGTTCAAGGGTATAGATGTTTATTTTGTGATTTTCATAGATTGGAGGAGGAGGGATCCACTGAAGAATATCCACTTTAGAGATACATATTTCTTGGAGCAGGGTGATTGACTTTTGAAAAATACTGATCTATTTTTCTCTATATTTATAAAAAATATTATTTATATCCCAAAATAACTTTGCGTTCGGTGACCGGTCTTTTAATGCTATTTGTTTAGTTATAAATTTTTGGCAAAGAAAATTATGACGATTAATAATACTTCCATTCATAGACTCTGCTCTTAATAAATCTAACGGGGTGTTTCTTGGGGGACCTAGGGCTAAACGTAAAGCAGCATTGTAAATCGGTTCTAGTTTCTGTCTGTTGCTATTGCCAGGAAAGGAAAAAAGTTGACTTCTATAGTCAAAGATAGAACAGATTGTGGCATTAATAATATTTAAAAGATGATCAGATCTTGTTCCTATTTTCGGAGAAGATAAGGCTTTAATGGCATTTCAATATTTGAATTGTTTCTGACGTAGGTAATTAATATGATTTTTCCAGATGATATTGGGGTCGAAGATTATACCCAGGATTTTAAGATTCTTCACTTCGGGAATAGGTTTGTCGCATATTTTAAGTAATGGAGGTATTGTGCTCCTTTTTCTGGAAAAGTTGATTAAGCTGCTTTTTTCTGGAGAGGTGGACAATTTCCATTTTTTACACCAGGCTGAAATATTATTTAAAGATTCTTGCATTTCGCATATTGCTTTATTCCAATTTGTACCGATATTGTATAAAAATATGTCATCTGCGTAAACCAGAATATGGCTGTCGTGTTGAATTTCAAATATATCTGCAATATAAATCATAAATAGGAAAGGACTTAACATACAACCCTGAGGAACACCATAATTAATCTTAATGATTTTTGAAAAATTTTTCCTCCATTTACTTTGAATTGTTCTCTGATGTAAGAAGTTTTGTATCCATCGAAGAAATCTACCAGAGTATCCAACTTTTCTTAATCTTTAAAAACTGAAATCTAACATTCTATGCAGAATCATTCTTTCTAATATAATTTGGCAATTACTGAAGTAAGAGATATATAGGACGGTATGACGAAACTTCCTTGGGATTTTTGTGAGGTTTTATGAAAGGTAGAATAATTGCGTGAGTCCATTCTTTTGGAATTTGACTTGAAGACCAACTGTCATTAAAAGAATTCAGGAGAAGATTTATTGTTTTGATGGGGAGATGGTTAATTGTTTGGAGAGAAATTTTATCATGCCCTGGACTGCTGTTCTTTTGAGGAGATATTGCTATTTCTAATTCTTTTAAAGAGTAGGGTTTATTAATATCTTGACTATTGTCCGGAATATATATATAGATATTTGGAATACTATCTTTGTTTTGTTTTGCGTAATATTGTAAGAAACAGTCTGCTTGGGATTATTCGTTTGTTAGTATGGTTCCGTTATTCTTAATTATATTAAATGAAGAATAGTTCGGATTTGTTCTATTTTTGATTATTCGGATTATTTTAAAAATAATTTTAGGAGAAGAGGTTTTTTCACATGTCTTGTGCCAAAAGTTTTCTTTACAGTCTTTGATTGTTCGTTTAAGTTTTGCGCTTACTTCTTTATATTTTATCCAGTCTTCTTCCCTAAAGTTTTTTCTTGCTTTATTAAGGAGTTTTCTTTTTTTTGCTCTTAAAAGTCCGCATGCTGCTGTCCACCATGGAACTCTTGAACCAATCTGGTTTTTTATTGGTTCTTGAGATAAGATTTGAGCTTTTTTTATTTCTTCTATAATATTTATATTTACGTTTTCTTTTAAATTTAACATTTGTTGAATGATATTGATAAATTTATTCCAATTTGTTTTTTGTTTAAAATTATTTGTTGCTGAGCTGTTTGTTCTTTTGTAATTAATAATTATAGGGAAATGGTCACTTCCAAAATTATCGGTATTTGTGGACCATAATAAATCGTAATTTAAATTTATAGATGCTAAAGAAAGATCTATAGAAGTAAAAATTCCCGATGAATGGAGATAAGTTGGGCTTTTATCGTTTAATAATATTAAGTCATTTTCAATAATCCAATCAAAAATCTTTTTTCCAGAAGCGTTGGAATTTTTTGATCCCCATATCTCATGAGATGCATTGAAATCTCACAATATCAAACTGCGATTATCAATATATGATGCTATTTTTGATAAATTGACGTCTTTAAAGTTACACGGTTGGATGTATATATTAAAAATTGTGATAGGAATTGTATCTATCTGAGCTTTGACTATTAAAATTTCTAAGTCTTCACTAATTTCTGAGAATATTTTTATTGCGCTAATATCTTTGTTGAAAACTATCATTAATCCTCCTCCTCTTTTGATTTCTCGATCAATTCGGAATATATTCTTATTGGGAATTGTGAAAATATCATTTGGATGTAACCAAGTTTCTTGAATTATTAAAATGCTTGCTTTTTGAAAAATTGGGGCGAAAAGAATATCTGACCTCTTGTTTTTAATTCCATGTGCATTCCAATGGATTATATTCATAATTTAAAGGGAAAAAAGGTATAATACTACGAATTAGTTTAAATGTCCAAAAAAGAAAATTTAATATTGAATTTTTTAGCGAGAATATAAGAAGATTTGTATATTTAAGATTTTTTATTTTGTTCTACTACACTTTCTAATGTATTTCCTCTCGGTTCTGATATTTTCTTGTTTTTCTTCTTTTTGCTTTTTCATTCGTTTTTCCAATAATTAGATAATCATCATCTTTTGGAATTGTTATATTGGATGCAACTTTTTTTAAGGTGGATTCCATGGTATTCATTAAGGAGGAAAAACTCAAATTTATTTGTGCTACCACGGTATTCAGTTCAGTAGTGAAACGCTGTATTATTTTTCTAATTTCTTTTCAATTATATTATTGTTTTCTTCAAATTTCAAGTCTAATTTTGAGATATTTTTTTCAAGATTTTCTATTTTCTCTGTTTGAATGTTGTATGTTTTGGTTGAGTATGATGTTTTTCTTGTCTTTTGGAATTTTTCAATTGCTTCATTTCTCGAGATTTGTTGCTGTACTTTAATTTTTAAGATTTCAACTTCGTCTTGATATTTTTTGCAAATTTTAGAGTTGGCTTCATGCGCTTCTCCACAAGAGCTACATTTTTTGATTTCAGTTTCTTTACACTCATTTTCAGGGTGGTTTAATGAGCGTATTCGGCATTTTATTGAGCTTCGGCAGAATTTTTGAAAGTGCCCGAATTTCCAACAATTTGTGCATTGCTTAGGTTTTTCAAAGTAAATGTTAGTTTTAAACAATTCAA